>OMNO01080820.1:2010-31799 GCA_900303215.1 Trachyrincus scabrus
ATGCATCACCAAGAAACAGACTCAAACAACTCTGTTCCTCTACTCTTTGAGTTCACCTCATTTGAATATTCACATCTGAATGCAACTTACACACACCGCTTACGCCAACCCCACGGCTGTCGCGGTGCGAGCAAAGCGTTACTATACTCACGTGAAGGAAGATCTTGTAATCCACGTGAGAGTTCCACGAGCCTTCGTTCTGAACCCGAGGGTCTTGGACCCTCACCGCAATTAATTCCTGTAAAGAAAGCATTTGTTCCGTGTAAAGGTTCGGCTTCAGATTGTTTACGCGTGTTTACCGCAACGCTCCGTGTCAGCCGACCAGGGACTTCGCAGTATGAAGGAATACGGTGGCGGCGTCGAGGTACGCACACATGCATGTGTGAGTGAGTACGGGCTACTTACATCGTCTTCTTGAGTCTCGATCATCGTACCAGAAACTGCATTGCGCAGGAAACATCTACAATGGAAGAAAATTGACATATGAAAATTGACATATGAAGAAAAATTGTCTACAGAATTGGATTACATTTCATCCAAAACTCTGGAGAAACAAAACAATAATAAGTGGATGAGGTTGTGTTGGTAAGGACGTTAGTCACGAAAAGCCAGCCAAGATAACATATTGGCAATGTAGGCTATATCCTACTCATTAGAACAGAAATCATACATCCTACATTTGCCCCTGATGACATCTCAGTCAGGTCTTATGTTTAGTTTTGAAGAAATGTCTTCAATGAGAATGTGAGAATGTGAATACAACAAAATAATATTTGTTGTATTGTAACTATGACACTGGGATTAGGTTATGAAACAACACATAACTTCCCCTAAAGACCCTATAGCTAGTCAGCATCTTACAACATCGGATGCTTGTTTTTTCATGCATGCCTTTCTCACGTCATAGTAGGTCACGTTATGTTTCCCCTCATGTGGAACGTAGCTACCCTCCCTGAATCATATTCTGGGTTATATTTCATACAGTCAAAAGTGGAAAGTTTCCAGATTACAGTGTGATTGCCTTTACAACGAGTACATTTCGAGTCAGAACCTCTGTTCCCAGATGTTCCCAGATATTAGCTATGTCTGAGTTGTAGTCAAGCTTGTAAAATCAACTAAACCAACATGGCAGGTAGGGCTGAACAATTGGGCAATATCCAAATCACAGGAGCTGTAATTTTTTTATATGGGTAAAATGTGTAAATGTAAATGTATAACACCATTATTAATGAAGTACTGTAGTGCTGCTGCTGCTGCGGAGATGCCCTGGCCTACACATTTATTTCTCCAGATGTAAGAAAACATGCTTGTTTGGTACAGACCCCAACAAATGTCGCATCATGATAGTTTTTTTTCAATGAAAATGGAAATTGGGATGCAAAAATTATCATTCCTACTAATAGCGAATCATATCGCAATCGCCCAAATAATCGCAATATGCTTCTTTTTTTACCATATCGTTCAGCCCTAATGCCAGGTGTTAAAATACAGTGTTTGTGTATTCTGGCAACATTTTAAAAACAATGAGGCCTGTCCTTTTTTTGTTCTGGCATCAAGTTTCATCAGTTAAACACTTCCCAGTATGTAGGCCTATTTGGCGTGTTGTTCCTGTTCAACTAGATTAACTTGCTATTGTTTTTATTTAATTCACTTTGCCACCCTGTATCGTCATATACACTTTGGGGTAATGCATTTGTTACGACGTAAAACTTCCACCATCACGTTCACACTAAATACAAAATAAACACATTCTTGAAATATACATCGAAGTTAAACCATACAGACCATACATACATTAGTGGGGTGGGGAATGTATATGTATATGCAAAGTTCATAATCGACCATAAAAACAACATCAAGTGTATCCCGGACACAACCAATGGCTCGTGCGTTTCACCGCACTGACAGCCTTTGATCACATTGTGACGTGTTTTGGGCGAACATCTGAGCTATTCGTCGGCCACATAGATGTTAGTTTTCAACGTGGTGATTCGGTGTTAAATGATGTGGATACACAACTCACTTTGCCACCCTAATCCCGAGACTTTGTGAACAAACTCGGCGTCGGCGAGGCAACAGAAACAAGTTAACTGGAATGAGACACACACCCATTTTAAAAACATCTTTAAAAGTATTCAACAGAGGAGATGTCAAGTAAAGTAAATGCTCTCCCTCATCTCGGATACGACTCGGATTAGATAGGAATACGACTGTTTTGGACTTTAGTTTAGTAACTTTTAAGCGTGAATCTGACACGAAGCAACTTACTTTCACACAAAACGTGGTTGCATCGGGGGGTTGTTGTCTGCCATTGTCCCTGTAGCCAAATGACCAGTCCTGAAACTGAGCGGCGTGCTATTCAGTGTCCGGCAGAGATGCTCCTCTGTTGCTTTTTGCAAGTCAGGTCCAGAACGACATGACGTCAGGCAAACGACGCAGAGACTTCCGGATTAAGTGCGCATGCGTGTGGAAAACCTGGGGCCGACAGTCCATCTCCATCACGGTAAACACTCATGTTGTGTTAAAAAAAAACACAACTATCCATGGTGAATAATAATTTAAAATATTCAATGACAGCAATCCCCTAGTGGTCGAATTAAATCCACCATTAATGACAAAAAATATGAATTTAGTTACAAAAGATAGAGTGAACAACACACGCCGAATACATTGAATGTGTATAGATGGTGGCCAAAACAGAATAGCCGAAAACAAATGTTCCCACATGGTATCCACGTATCAAGAAACGCCCATCTAATCAATAATGTACATATATGCTGATCTGTCAAAGATCAGACAGAAGTATGTAAACGATACAATGATACAATAATAATAATAATCAGAATAACTAGATGCCACCACATAGGCCTGCACAGATGACATGACAAAAATAAGGGCATGCACAGACAGCCCTATGAAAAAGAACTGTGATTTTCAAACAGTCGTCGTCAACAACAACAACAACAACAACAACAACAACAACAACAACAACAACCACAGCCTTCTCATTCCATTCAAAATCTCCATTTCACCTTTCACTCATATTGCGCTGACAGATCTATATACTGTGTGTGTTGTCTGCTCTGTCGGCTCGCGCAGGAAATCCGTCCACCTTATGTTTTGTGAATCGCGCACCGATCGACTCGCGGGCTCGCGTGTTTTTTTCCCCCCCTGTTCGCAGCAGACGAAGGGGGCGGAGACGAAACGTCCAGTTCTAGCAAGGCATTCGCCATCAATTTGAATACAATCCGTAACAAAATAGTAACCTTGCTGGTCGAGGAGAATAGGATTTGTTTTACTGTTGGGGTTGCTTCAACAATATTAAACTGCAAGACGTAGCTTAGGTGAGTTTCATCCTATCTCTACCACCACCGCCACCGCCACCGCCACCCCCTCCCCCTAAACATGTGTTGTTTCGGTAATGCTAACGTTAAACGTTTGGTGTTGCATGAGTCCAAAGCGTGTGGACGTGAATCTTCAACGTCGCGCTTCGAAACCAACGTCGCGTTTTATTGATCCGCGATGCGATGCGTGTTGAAGTAGCAAGTGGAAGAGCCACGGAGGTCCTGGTCGACCGGAGCTCCGGCAACATGGAGGAATCACAGGGCTTCCTTCTCGGGGCTTTGTCGTGGGCTCTTCTCCTGCTCATGTGCGAGACGGCGGCGAAGAACCAGAGCCGTGAACTATAAGGATGTAGATTTTACTTTGTAAAATAAAATAAAAACCATCTGATCAATTGATGAGTTACTAGTGTATGGAGCCAGGTTAATAATTACGTAATGTTTTTTTATGCAATTGTCGCGCCAGGCGTCCCATGTAGTCGTTATGCATTCAATGTTTACAAATGTATAATAATATAATTATATAGCATACATGATGCCATTGCCTTGTTGTTCTAGCCTCGTCGTTTTAAGTCTGATTGAGCGAGTTATAACAAATACAAATGTGCATAACTTTATTGAAATAGCCACACTCATGCGTCCGTCGGTTCCAAACCACTTGAAATATTTAGCCACCCTCGCTCACTCTCATTGAAACGCACTCGCAAACACAATCCGCTGTGGGTGCACACAATAAGAAAGGGGTGATTTGTGTTGACAATGCAGACGAGCGGTGCCGTATATAGTAGTGTGGTATCAAGGATAAGTAAAACACCTTGTTGACTTATGGAGCAACAACGAGTAGGATCACAACAATGTCACCCATGTATCTTTGCGATGAATCCCACTCTTTCCAATTCTGTTTTCTCCTCTCTCTCTCTCTCTCTCTCTCTCTCTCTCTCTACATGTCCCATTGCTTCCATCATGCTACAATCTTGACGTTGACCAGGAACCAGGAACCTGGTCCAAAGGTCTACCTGATATGAGCCAGATTACAGAACCCTCTACTGATGGCCCCACTCTTACAGAAGGTTTTATATCATTCTTTTCTCATTATTTCTTTCAGTTGTCCATGGTAAGGTGTATTCAAAGAGTCAAGAAGTGTTGTTTTTTTTGTCCCACTGTAACTGTAGCCCACTTGTCACAAGGGCCCAGCGCCCTGCTCTTTACTATTTACTGACTTTAAACACACACTTATGCTTTCCTTAACAAACGGAAATACATTGAAAATAAATAGGAAATAACAAGACACAGATCCGTTGACAGGGCTCATAAAAAGAGGACATATTTAACATATTTTCTACTGTATATTGGGGGGGACAGATTGGGGGGGGTGGAAATGACCACTGACCCGCTTGATCCCCGCTCACAGAAGCCCCCGTCCCGGTGGAAAGCAAGGTGACGTCCGTCGAGAAGAAGGAAAAGAAAGCAGACGATGTAGCGGAGGAAGAGGAGGAAGAGGAAGAATATGTGGTGGAAAAGGTGCTGAATCGACGAGTGGTGAAGGGGAGGGTGGAGTATCTGCTGAAATGGAAAGGCTTCTCAGAGTGAGTTTGTTGATTTTTATTATTTATAACTTTATAACTAAGAATGTCTCTGTCTTTTGTCTGTTCCGACTCCCAACGTTCAGAATAGGGATGCACAGATAGTGATTCTCACGTCTTGCTTTGACTAAGCGGTGAGTGTGCACCGTTTTAAAAGTTTCAGTCTCCCTGTTGGACACACCATCCCACATGCTCCTGTCAGAAATCAAGCTGCTTTTCATTCATACGACATACTTGATAAGCATGGTTGTGTGTCAGATTTTCATACTGGTAAGAATCTCCGACACCAATATCATGCTAGCCTGCTATGGAGCATGCTATGGGGCCCATATCAAATACCACTGTCGGTGCATCCCTCGTATGGTAACATGTCAAGTTAATTTATGGATCCATTAATCACAGTTCAGGACCCTCACTGCCATAAAAGGCCAAGACACCACTGCAACACTTGTCTTCCCCCACCACAGAGAGTATGTTTGTTGCTGGAACATTCTCTAATACTGTTAGTGTAGAACAGATCCATATCGGAGGAGCCAGTGTCGAAGATCTTTTCTTGGGCTAAGTTGAAGAGTTCCTCGGCATTAATAACTTTAACTTTGTAACTTTAAATAACTATAAAAATGAATCGAAGTTGAACACGGTGGATGAAATTTGAAGAAAATAGGTTTATTGTGCAACCAAGTAGGTTCATGAAGTCATTGCCTGTCTCCTACAGAGTACAGGCTTATGTACAGTTCTTTTTTATCACAATCAGGTCAGCAACTTTCAGGTTGGAAACTGTCAGGTTAGAAACTTTCAGGTCAGATACTTTCATATCTTTTTTGCCCCCCCGTTTTTTGCCCCAATTAAAACAGTTTCTGTGGGCATTGTAACCCACGCATCCTGTGCTGACTTCTACCTTTTGAGATAAGACACCTTCTTCCTTCTTCACAAGGCCATGGTTAGGATGACATAGCTCTTGCTTTCATGTGATACATAAGAGAAGTAATGTTTTAAAGTAACATATTCATTGATATAACATTAATTGGTTTAGAACTTTTAAGAACAAAAATATGTCAGTGAGAGGGAGAGAGAGAGAGAGAGAGAGAATTCATTGCAATTACATATGTTTTTAACCAATATAAATGCTGTTTCCCCCTGTGGTAGTTTCCCCAGAGTCAATCAGTCTGACTCGGACCAGGTGAGGCTGCTTAAACCAGCCACCAACAACACACACTCCACACCCCCATTAAATGGTTGAAGTAACTTGCGTTTGTGTTTGGTTGCCCTTATTATGTGAGCTTTTCCCTGCAGACACCACTTTAGTTCACAATGAGATTTGCATTCCTTTTACTTCCGCACCAATTGATTTCAGAGAGAGAAAAATCCCTGAGTTGATTGCGCTGTGGGATAGTTTTTATTTTTAGTGGCTCAAATAATTGTAAACAAAAGTGATCTGCCACGGTGAAAAAGTTGCATACTGCAGA
The DNA here is from genome assembly GCA_900303215.1 of Trachyrincus scabrus. Classification (NCBI taxonomy): domain Eukaryota; kingdom Metazoa; phylum Chordata; class Actinopteri; order Gadiformes; family Macrouridae; genus Trachyrincus; species Trachyrincus scabrus. Next base: position 8,401 of record OMNO01080820.1, read on the forward strand.
TTTGAAGAAATATTTCACAAGGTAGCGATTAAAACGCTGTGTTTCTCTATTAAGTGTCAACCTCTATCAAATATTTCCTGAAGAAATGTATTTATGTGGGAAATAGGAATGAAAATCAGACAGAGAATGGGACATTTTTAAAGAGTAACCAAACACAAAATAACACCACGGAGCCCTAACCCAAACACAATTGGTGTTTGTCACTTTGACATCGACTGATAGCCGATGACAACGGTATATGACGACATGTCAGCCAATCACGAGTAATCGCAATATCCATCGGTGGTGGTGGTGGTGGTGGACCTGATGTTGATACTGAGGTTTGAATCTAGAGTTTGGTTACCTAATGAATGGCTCATTTCATGCTTCCTTGGAAAAAAAACGACTAAATATTGCAGTTATTATTTAAAAAGTATATTTGTTCCTGTTTCACAGTGACGACAACACATGGGAACCGGATGACAACCTGGACTGTCCGGATCTGATCGCAGAGTTCCTGCAGTCCCAGAAGTCCGCCCACGAGGGCAAGAGGAAGGCGGCGGGGGGGCCGGACGCCGACGGGGACGATGGCAAATCCAAGAAGAAAAAGGAAGATGTGAGTCCGATCCCGTTCCAGTCAGTATCTTAGTGCCCCCATTGAGTGTTGTGGACTTTAAGAAGATGCAGGCAAGTCATTGGGACTACCAAATCTGTCCCGAGATACAGACTTCATCTCTGCCTCCAGTTTTTTATGTATGCATTATTGATGCATTTCTTCTCTACATTCAGTCTTTTAGAACCAGTGTGACCCTGTGTACAATAAAACCTCTGGTTGGAAGAGAATGAAATGAATGATTCGGAGGCCACTAGGCCATTTCTAAATCACTTAGCGCCATTTTATTGGAAGTTTGCTGCAACGTTTGTGGCTGGAACAGTGTAATGTGCCGTCTAACGTAGCACGTGTTATCGATTTGACTTGGGTCTTATTATCGTTCAGACAGAGAAACTGAGGGGCTTCGCACGTGGCTTGGATCCAGAGAGGATCATCGGCGCTACAGATTCGACGGGAGAGCTCATGTTTCTCATGAAATGGTGTGTGAGCGTCCCCGTTATTAGCAGACCTGAGTCTGTAACCTGAATAATCCCACCAATAACTATGTGTTTTTTTATTTCTTCCCAGGAAAAATTCAGATGAAGCCGACCTGGTCCCAGCCAAGGAGGCGAACGTCAAGTGCCCTCAGGTGGTCATCTCCTTCTACGAGGAGCGGCTCACCTGGCACTCCTACCCCACAGAGGAGGAGAAGAAGGACGACAAGAACTAGCCGGGGAGGAAGGGGAGGCGTGGAGAACGAAACAAGCAAAAGAAATGGTAGTTTCAACAACAGTTGAAAACAGACCACATTGGACTCCATTTGTCTCTTTTGGCGTGGCATCACTCATTTGATTCTATTTGGATATGATCAAAATGTATATATTCCATAGGCTTGCTTGTGCACAAATCACATGCTTTGTACATTTTCTCAGTATTACATCTCATATGACCTCGCCCCATCCCTATTTGTCGTTTTCTGACGTATGTGCTACGCTAGTGCTACATGCCTTTTTGCTATAATTGTAACGTGAAGATGTATCCCGTATCTTCATCACAGTAAGTACTCTTTTTAAATATACATAGTTTTTGATGCCTTTGGTAGGACAACTGACATTTGACCTTATTTCCCTTTTTTCTTAGTTTTCACTTTGTGTTTATGTAACCTTTCTGACAAATATTCCATTTACCTAGCTCATTAGTGTTCTTAGCCTTTGTGGTGTTTTAATAGAGATGTCTTGTCTGATTTGTCTGTTTTGGAGAATAAACCACATTTTGTTACAATGATAATCTAATTCTGGTGTTGCTTTAAAGACGACGTGGCTTTCCGAGTGCAACTACGGGGTTAGCGTGGTGGCTAGGGTATTGAAAGGTGCTCGGTTTTGATCCCAGTACTACAGACAAACCTGTAGGCATCACCTCTAAAAAATTGGCCGTTATTGTTGAATAGGTGAATAATGTTACTATGGAATTTATTCGCCTTATCAAGGTCAATCAATAACATTTTGGGGACTTTCATGGAAGGTTGTCAGTTGGTTATGACAACCAGAACTATAACTGGTTTATAATATAGCTCATACTATTGGAGATAAGGCCTACAGCCGCCCACCCATCCAACATATAATTGCTGCTCCAATGATGATCGCAGCTGTGTTGCAGCCAATCAAGGGCTGAGCTGACAGCCAGGGTCTTAACATGAATGAAAACCGTTCCAAGTAGCCATTTAAATAGTTAAAGGAAACATCCTGGAAAATACAGAGGTATTCCTAAGTATGTGTTTAGCAGAATGTTATATCGTAAAATCTTGACGAAAACAGGATGACAATGGAATTCATGTTAACAGTACAATAATGAACATTACTGACACTGAAGCAAAGTCACGGTTGAAAATAAAAACACTTTATTAAATCAATAAAAATAATCCCAGATTGCCAGCAAACATTTTTTTAAGGTAAAACAAGGAAAGATAAAACTACATCCAAACTCAAACCAGGGGGTAAGAGGGACATGGAGACGTGAGACTACGGAAAAGTTTGACAAACACAAACATGAAAATATTTACAGACGAACAAGACGGACAGAAGCAGTGCGCTAAGATAGTAACTCAATATTGTGTTGAAGTGAAACCACAAACTGCCATGATACCATATTGAGTCAGGGCTTTCAACATTGTTTCTATTCAAAAACATTTTTTTGACCCATCTTTCAATGCTGTAAATTGCCATATTCAGCCTTGTATGTTAAATTGTAACGACTGCCATTTAAAATGGGGTAACATACATGTACTGACAGACTCCATCCAAAAAGACAAATAGCACTTATGCTTCGAGAACAATTTTACGTGTCAAGTAAAGGCATTCAAAATAAAGTGTCCACTACAAACATTTGTCTCTTTCTTTAGTTAACTCATAAATAAATAATTTAATTGGGGCATGGAAACTGAATAGGATGATATTGCCATAAAAATCATAGATTTCTGTGACCGAGTTCATTTGGATTAATTTACTACAAACAAATTAAGCCAAATGACAAAACAAGTTATTCAAAACGGTGTTATTGGTATTCATTCAGCACAATCGTTGTTGAAAGCCAATCCAAATCACTACTTTCTGGTAACATATGCACTCCTAAAACACACTCCTAAAAGGCCTGACAGTGTTCAATTCAACAGGAGGGGTTGTGGACTGTTTTTTATTTTTTTTTGTCAATAGAGATGATGAAGCTAGACCTACAACCTTGCTTATACTACAGATTATGAACATAATGCAAGAGCCATTGCTGACTGCAGCTCCCACCTCACAACCCGCTGTGGAGGACAGAAGGCAAGGGAGTCACGGCAAAATGCATAAAGCCAAGCCTTTAAAAGGACACAGTACAGTGCTATGTATAAGTATTTGGAATCTGAAACATGTCCCAATGCAGTGTGCCTCCACCCTAAAAAGGTCCATCTCCTCCTGTCACCAAACCCACCTCCTTCTAGTCTCCCCTGTCTGTGGCCAGCCCAGTAACACATGCTCAACCTCTTCGATTCCCGCCAGCAGTATCCTACCTACCCACCAAACCGTCCAGTCCACAATACTTGCGATAGAAACACCATTGAATTAGTGAGGTTATTGTCTAGGGAGAGCGGATGAGGTGCACCATGTAACCTTTGATTAGTAACCGGTATTGATAAGTGATGTCCCAAAATATGGACCTTCTTTTAGCCTTTGGTATCTAAAACCTTCAGAGGACTTTCTTGGCCGGGGGGCATTTGGAGCTCGCAAGCTTCAGTGATTGAAAACCAGAGGAAACAAGCTGGTATGCACCTGTATGATGCATAGATACCTCATCCATCCATCCTTGGTGACCGTGTCCCGTTCCAAACCTTCCGTTTCCTTGAGACGAGTCCTTTCATGTTCCTTCCGCGCGATGGCACCATCTGTCCCCTTTGGTGGTTTCGGTGGCAAAAGGTTGAGAGCAAATCGAATTTTCCAGTCGCTCATTTAGGTCCTTTTCATACCCATCTCATCCTTGTTTGTTCCTTTTTCACTCAAACAAAACTAATTATATATCAGTAGTCAAGTAAAGAACTTCTGCTTCATAGTGGTTTCCGGGAAGAAAGCAGGAACAAAAAGAAACAGGGGGAACAACACACGCTGGGCAAGTAGCCGACAATGCTGTTTTAACTCCTTCTCACCAGAATCTTCTCAAAGAAATAAAGGACAACCCTCCTGCGTCTGCAGAACTCTTTCCTATTGGTTTTAGCAAAGTGAAAGAAAAAAAAGCAGTGTCACCAGCTCACTTCTTTTTGTCCTTTTGTTTTTTCTCGGGCTTCCGGTTGGGCTGGGCGGTGGCGATGCCGCGCGGCATGATGAGCACGCTGCCGTCGGCGCCGTACTGGAGGGAGTACTCGCTGGGAGGGTAGGGCCGGCCCTCCTCGTCCCGAAGCTGGGCAAACACCACCTGCGAGAGGCTCTGCATCTTCTGCTTCATCTGGCGGATGGAGCTGATGCACTCCATCTGCTCCTTCTGCAGGCGGGCCTTGTCGTGTCTCAGGTCGTGGACCCCCTGCTCCAGATTCAGAATGGTGTCCAGCTTGCGCTTGCGGCAGTTCTGGGCCGCCATCTTGTTCTTGCCGCGCCTACGGATGTCGCGAATGAGCGCCAGCTGCCCTTCGCTCAGGTGGTGCTTGGCTATGAGTTCGTTGAACTCCTCCACGGGCAGGTTGATGATCTTCTCGTTGGAGAAGGGGATTTTCATGGCCCGCGCTCGACGCTCGTCGCGACTGGACTGCTTGTCGAGCAGGTCCTGAGGAGGCTGCAGCTTGCAGCTCTGTTTGTCACGGACCGTCTTCTTGCCGGTGGAAAAGGGAAGCTCGGGGTGATCGGAGAAGGGCGAGGAAAGTGGCAGGTTGTAGGTGTGATTGTGACCGATGTTGTCAAGCTGCGGGAGGCTGTGGAACTCTTGATAGCTCATTCGGCAGAGTTTGCTATAGCCAGGCTGGTATCCCCCGACGGCACCTTCGTCTGTCTCCACGGTGGCTGCCTCGGAGTCAGTGCTGTAGCCCACAGCTCCCTCTTCTGAGAAGGTGGCGGAGGTGGAGGAGGAAGAGGCCGCAGAGGAGCAGGAGGTCTCTGAGCTGCTCGGCGACGCCGGGCTGTGGCTGGAGTCCAGGGAGAGACCCGAATCTGAGTCAAGCTCGTCCTCTAGCTGGGAGGTCTGAGCCTGGCTGAAGCCCTCTTCCATGGCAAGATCTAGCAGGCTGATCTCATCAAGCATGGAGTCTTCTAGCAAGGTGCTGAATGGATCGGGCAGCACGGGGGCGGAAGTGACGTTATTCGTGCCGTTTATAAGAGGCGGGAGAAAGAGTCCAGTGAGGTTGGTGGCTCCAAATGTAGAGTTGATGTTTGATGAGTTGCTGGAGGACAGCCTGAGCATGGTGGGCCTTGGAGTGCTGCTGGTGGCATCCAACTGGGGAGTGAAAAGCGGGGGAAAGTCCTGGCTACAGCTGGGTAGAGAGGCCTGGTGAAGGCTCACATCCTGGTTTATCAAGGTCGAGCGAGTAGATGGTCCAAAGGTTCCCATAGGGGTTGACTCTGAGGCTGCCGCCTCAGGGCTGCTGGCGCTGCTGGAGCTGCTGTTGACCGAGTTGCTGTTCACCTCCATTGCCTTAATGAAAAGAATGTTTTTGTCAAGGGAAATGTACGCGTGTAGTGTACACTCACGTAACAAACCCTAACACAGCGAGCTAGTTGTTTTTATTAAGATGACTTTCTTCAACAATTTGTGTGAAAACAATGTTTACCAAATGTGAGGTATAACAGCACAATGACAAATGTCTCGATGTGCTATGTGCCAACGGTTTTCCAAATCATTAATCTCATACTTTTTATATTCAAATATTTTCACATGGACAGAAGAATACATCCATTTAAGAAGAAGAATTCAACCAAAAATGTAAAAAAAACAAAAAGAACAGACCATTACCTGGAGCTCCATGATGGCCATGATATCTTGCCATTGTTGCTCCAGGTCCAGCTGTGGCTCAGCCTGGGGTAGTGGAGGAGCCAGGGGCAGACCCCGGGATGTGGAGGGAGCCTCTTCATTGGACGTCCCAACCTCTGGGGTGACAACCGGCACAGGAAACTACCAACATAGACCAATACTGTGTGAGAGCCTTCTGCCACACAAAAAAACAACACATTACATGCATTGATGTGAAAATGTGCATGTGGTAGATTATAGTTTGTTTGTTTACTTCAGACTCTTCTCCGAAAGGGAAGGTGGCTTCCAACAGCCTCAGACATTCCTGAAAGTACAAGGATGTGCGTGAACCACTGGGAGGCAGCTGAGACAATGAAAAGGAAGAGGTGGTAAGATGATCGATATTATATTTGAGGTGACTGACCGGTTTTCGAGAGAAACGGCAAATTCAAAGGAGAGAATATACCAATAGCAATAAATACGCAAGAAAATGCTGTGTGTTGTGTTGTCTTAGGATCTGGTTAGCACCAGTGACCAGATAAAAATGTACCTTCTCCTGGTTTTGTGACATGAGGCAATGTTTTTTGGAGCAAATCAATTGGTGAAGACATCATCTATTAAAAACACAAGTCCCCCCCGCACATCATTAAAGGACAACTTCGGGATTTTTCAACCTGGACCCTATTTTCCCCATTTTGGCTCTAATTGACGAATGTGACAACATTTTTAAAATTGGTCCAGTATTGAGCGAGAGCACTTCAGCCGTCAGCCGCGAAACGTCTGCAATGTAACCCTTTGGGGCAATAGTGCCTCGTCAATGTACGTCCTCTAGAAGTGCTTGTTTTTGCCACCGACAGGCTCAGATTGTTATTATAAGTGTCAACATTATGGAAAGGATCCCTACAGAGAAATACAACTTTTTTCTTTACCTTTCGCTTCATCTGGTCTGTTTCTTACTGTGTCTAACCAAGTCTCGCTCAAGGAGAAGTCTTGCGAGAGCCTCATCCACATTGTCGAAAATCAGCTAAATATTCGGCCCTGACTTTGAACATCTTTTAGATAACACTAAGCTACGCTTTCTGTAGTTCAACAAAACTAACTCTTGCTGGCACTGCCCTCTCCAACTCTCACTCACGTTTCCACCGATCTCTTCCTACAACAACTCAACTCTCGCGAGATTTCCGAGAGCGAGACTTCTCCTTGAGCAAGACTTGGTTAGACACAATAACAATCAGACCGGAGAAAAGAAAAGTTGTATTCCTCCGTAGGGATCCCTTCCATAATGTTGTCAGACACTTATAATAACAATCTGAGCCAGTCAGTGGACCAATTTCCAAAATTGTTGTCCGCATTGGTCACCAAAATGATGGCAAAATAGGGTCCAGGTTGAAAGTTACCCTTTAATAACACTCCACCACCTCCACCACACCCATCTGCAGCAGATTAGGAGCCATTTTCAGATACCAACCTGCTCTGGAATGCTCTCGCCAGTCTCCCCGTCCACGGGCTGGGCCTCTTGTAAATTCACCCCATTCCTCCAGCTCTCCTGTTCCTCACTTCCTTCTTTGCTCTCCTCTAGGCGGGGCTTTTCCTCCTCACTGTCTTTCTGGCGGTTGCTGTAGTTAAACACCTCTCTACCTGCACCAAGGTCAATGTCCTGCCTCCACAGGATGTCAATCAAATCAATGTCCTATGAAAAAACAGAACACATGACGCCACGTCAAACTAATGTCGACACTAACAAACGTAGGATCTTGGGAACACAGACGACTTTCTATTCGTCAAGGGGGACTAACTACTACTTGATAAACTAAGGTTAATGAAGACTCATATCATGGTATACAACTAGAGGCCTATATATAAACACTCATCTTGATCACATGATGAACTCCATACCAATGGAAAATGACTAACGTATTGAGGTTCCATTACGGAGTGTAACTTTTAGAAATAAGTCGGACAGCTCATGTAACAGGCATATTGGTCAGATGATGCAACCATAGCTGAATCTCTTAGCCACAGTGCCAATCCTGTAACCATAAGGGAAATTCAGTACATTACAAGTCTGGGCACAATGGTTCAGTGTGGGCCACAACTGCACTGCATTAATATGGCAGAGCTGTGAGCATTGAGGAACACATGACTGCTAAAAATAAACTAACATTGAATACTTGAGATGCAGATGCTTACAAATGTGATATCATGTACATTACACAGTGGCAACTATTTAGAATATAATTGCCCTTGTTCTTAATGAATCGAAGACAATTTTTTTCTTTGATTATTATTTCATAAAATGAATGTCTGAAGAGCTTGGAATGTCCATTATCATAGCCATAATGAATCATAACAATCAGTGTGACCTAACCAATAATCTCTATATTTAAAAGAGTAAAACCATCACTAATTAACAAGACTACCAAGCTAGTTGTTTGAAAATAACTATCTCATCAAATAATATAATAATAATAATAATAATTACACTATTCCAATTACATTTATTTGGTGTGGCTGAAAACGACCCTCAACGTTTAAATAAACCCTCAACAATGACCAGCTCTTCATCCTCACAGGGATGAAGAGCTGGTCTACAGTGTGTAACCATGAAGTCTCATCCTCCATTGTGTTTAATGTGTTACGGTAAAGGTGTGGCTATACCTCTTTTGTGAGGTCATCATTGCCGTCCCTGTTGCCCTGTTCCTGGGTGCGCTCTGGGGCCACGGCCCCCAGACTGCTGTCTGCTGCGTTGGGGTTATAAGTGGATTCAGGTGCCCCACCTCCTCCCCTCATGGCCGGGGTAGCGTCAGGGCTGCTCAGGTCCTCTAGGCCGGCCCCATTGTCCAGGGTGATGCTGGGGCTCGACTGGCTGGCGGCGGATACCACAATCTCTTGGTCGCGGTGCACAAGCCAGGCGTTGAGCTCGGTGCTGGGCACGGAGAGGCGATCCAGCTGGCGCACCTGGTTCAGTAGCCGGCGGGTGGTGAAGAACTGGTCGAGGTCCACACTCTTTGGATGGATGCCATAGCCGTCCAGCGTGTTGCGCAGATTGTGAAACTGGGTCTGGGTGTAGGCTGAGCTGGGGCCCAGGATGATCTCCCTCAGAGGAGGCAGCTGACTGCTCAGGTAGCTGTCAACGTCCACACGCACCCCAATGAGACTCAGAAGGATGGTGAACTGAATCAGGCCCTCTGTGAAGTACTTTTTCAAGTAAAGCATTTCTTTACAAAGGAACAAAGGGTGAAATTAAAAATAAAAAAACAAAAAACGGAACCAACTGCTAAATAGTAATTTCTGTACTTCGAAGTGCAGGATTAAAACCAGGAAGAAGAGAAAAAAAAGAATGGGTTTGGGCTTTTTTGCGTGAGAGAGGGTCTATGGCTTTTGTGTGCCAGCTGAATTGAGTTTGGAAAGTGAATAGCTTCCAGAGGGATATGTCCCCTGCAATAGGCATAGACGGCTTTGTTCTTCATAAGGTCTTCATCCTCTTATACCTAAGGAAAGTAAAAGAGAGTACATCTATTAATCTATCGGTTTTCAACATTTAGAAAACACATGTAATACAACTGTGTTGTTACAGAATAATTAATGCTTTAGATTCCACCCCAAAGTCTTAGCTACTTGCACTTGCATTAAACACATGCTATTTTTCATTTTTCTTTTTTTCAGTAAGCGACTTGCTAGCATCTCTGAAATGTTGCATCCTCCCATGGCGAGAGGTGAAGACCGCACCATACCTTTTTAATCTCGGACATTCTGCTTTCCAATGGAAATGCACATTTAAAAGATGAAAGGATGTAGAGAATCATCACCCCGCCCTAGATAGGACGACTATCTGTATTCGGTGCTGCTGAAGGTGAACGTGGGAGACTCTCGAAGGCTCACTATTAACGACAACCACCTATCGCAGGGAGGGTTCCTCCCTCCTGGTACACAGCTGCGCCTATCTTTGTCCTATTAACATTAGCTAGCTAAAACATGAACTACCAATACATTGCATTTATACATCGATACGTTATAATTTATCACACCAACATCCACCGATGCGATGTTTTGGCCACATCGCTTCACTTGGAATCGTGTTTGTTTTGAAAAAGGTGTGTGCTTCTTGCGATTTTCACAATCTACTTCCGCTGTAGCTAGCGTCAAACAATCTCCCTAGCAACAAGTGGTGAAAAAATAAATGACAGATTAGCAATCCAGTCGCAGACCAAGAACACGTTGCCGACACGTCACTCCGGAAAATCTCGACCAATAGAAACGAGGCGGAGGCGGGCCATCGAGTGTAAGAAAATGCTATGGTGCTAAACTATTGAAGTCGAAACACAAATGTTCTAAGTTCGCGTAACAAGCTCAAATGCATGTTTATTCAAGCGTGTATTTTCTTAAAGGCCATACGTTGCTCCATGACATTCGACTGTCATTACGGTAGCCCTCGTCAATCACAAGTAAAACGACTATAGCCGTGCAACCCATCAATGAAAGCAAGCTTTTATGTTTGCGCATTGACAACCAATTAAACGCATACTTACACGTGAACTTGCAACTTTTGTTATCGTGTCCACAAGTAAACCCACCTTTCGAGATGGTCAATACATTCCCGGTCATCAAAAAAGCTCGAAAGAACAGCTCAACACAATGTTATCCTACCTGTGCACATTGAATGGCCCACCATGACTTGCAAAACGGCTAGCTCGCTAGCCTAGCTTCGAAGCACCGCTTGACACAGAACACGCCGTCAAAGAGCATGCGTAGAACATTCTAGTCTTCCATCACTCTGGGTGATAATAATAACCCAAATTATCTAACAGTTGTTATAAAAACGTTATTACGTTTTTTTTTAGTCAACAGACTTTTGCAGGTTTATTGTATGGGCGTAACTATTGAAAACGTTGCCCGGATTGTCAGCCTGCCCAACAACTTTATAAAGCGCTTCATTAGCTCCTTTAACGCCACCTAATTAATAATACAGCATCTGAATATTTTAACATATAACACATTTGCTTTATTTATCATGTTACCATTAATGTCTGAAGAGGATTCATTTAACTGCCTGTATTATTGGTTAGTAGTCAGTTTAATACAAGTTGTGATATCTGCATACCATTTGTCTCTTACTTGATATGAAGAAATAAATAGTAAAACCACTTCAAATGAACAAAAGACTTGAACAACAGTACATTAAATAAAACATTTATTTCCCAAACAACATGATGGTGAGGCATCTGCAAACTACACATTCACTCCCATCAGGTTGACCGGTCTGTTGTTGTATCGCTTTGAAATGTCTGCTTGAATCTGAAAAAAACCAACAAAAAACATGGCTAATATGAGGAAAGTAAACATGTTTAGGAATGAACATGTTTAGGTCACATTTATGTAAGTTATGTTCTAAAATTGTATATTGATTATGTTCCAATGAAAATACTAGTGCTATTATCATTTATAATAATAGCTAATGAGCCAGCCATTAATAATAATAAAAAAAGAAAGAAAAAGAAACTTACCAGTTTCTGTAGCTCCCGGGTGGTTTTGGCAAGTAGGTCGATACGGGGTTCCAGCTTGGCCTGTTCTTCTAGAGCTTTCTGCCTATTTTCAGCAAACGTGGCACGTTTCAGAACCAAAATGTCCGCCTGTTTCAGCTTCTGTCTCAGCGTCTCGGACACACGCTCAACATACCTGGACACGCGCATAAATATGCAGAGAAAATCCCAATGAATACACAGTTACACCTTGAAATAAAGAATATATAGATATATATATATTATCAATTGAATAACAGACAAGACATTACATATGTGTGTGTGTTGTCATCAATCAGTACATAAAATACAAATTGTAGGACATTGAAGGAACAAAGGACCTCGGTGAAGCCAGAATCATGAAGAGGTGCTGCATCCTGAGGGACGTCAGCCGCTGCAGAAGATCGGACACTACCGCCTGCAGATCCTGGATGTGTTCTGAGGTCTGGCCTTGGATGATGGTGGGGGCCAGCTGGAACTGGCTCATGGCGACCACGTCAGCTTCCTCTCCCATCTCACCCAGCCTCTGTGCCAGGAAGGTCTCTAGCTGGGGTAAATACATGCAATACACACACACACACACATTCACTCTTTTGGTGCTATTGGCCTGTTACAGTACAGTACATGTGGATTGATTGTGAAATGAATTAGCATCAAGATAACTATCATACATTCACAGCCATTGTGAAACTATTTCATAAGATTTAAATTAATTAGATATTAGATTAGATGACACTCAGGTCTATTTCTTGAATCTATTGTTTCTCTTTAATTGTATTGTGTCAATTTTGTATTGTTAGTGCTGTGTTTGTAATCAGTGTTAATAATATTTTATTTCTAATTTTATTTAAGCTGCATGAATATATAACAATATAAGTTCTGTAAGCCCTTGTTTGCTGTTTCTATTGAATACAGAATGTGTTCTTTACAATAGGATTCTCAACGACATTGTTAAATTCATAATCAACTGTGCAAAAAAGCATATTGTAAAGGTAATGTAAACAAGAACTGAATGACTACCCCGCAATGAGAAAGCCAACGCGCTATGTAACTACATGTGTATTATGCGTGTATTTATGAAAACACTTGATTACCTCCAACAGTTCATCAATGAACTGGCCCCGTGACTGAGGATTCTCCAAAATGTTGAGGGCATCCTCTCCTCGTGCCACGCCCTCAGGACCTTGGTAAGAACACGAATAAGCACAAACTTAAACAAAACTTAAACCTAAACAACCGTTTGTTTGCAGGTCATGCATTTGAGGTAGACATATTCAAATTCACCTTAAAAAACAAACAAAAATTTAAAAAAAAGTACTCACAGTCTGTTCCGCCATCTAAAACCTCAATTTCAATTGGAGCTTCTCCACTGTCGCCCCAGTCAATGCCACCTTGATCTTCCTGAATAGAGCAAGAATAATAAATATATAAATATTCTTTCTGTAATCTCACTGACACAAAGTTTTCTTGAAATTATATATTGTTTTTATTCCATTAAATGAACAGGTTTCGTACCTTTGAGCCGGAGTCCAAACTAATTCCCCAGTCCACTCCATCCTCAACCGTGATACCAAAATTCACTTCCTGACTTTCGGTTCCACTGCCAAAGTCACCCCAGTCAATCTATGTTCAGTCAAAGAGGTCATAGAGATCATTTAAAAATTATGCAGCACATGTTAAAGCCTGGCTAATGTTTTTCCAAATCTGTTTTGTCATTTACTTGCAGCTTTACAGTAGGCTACATTCTAGGAAACCACACCCTCACATCTGCATATTGTAGTTTGACACACAATCCCAAGTTAATGAAGGATGCTGTGAGGTCACCAACTAACCGTTTCCTCGCTGACCGTATCAGGAGGTGCCTCCTCCATCACAGGCTTCTCCACGACCATAGGAGTGTTACCGGTCCTCCATTCATAGAACGTTGTGTTGCCTTTCTTCTGGGCAAATGTAAGTATAGGCAGGACCGGCTCAGACCTGTGAACGAGCAGATTGGAACACAATGGACACAAATTTATAAGAAATAATTTAGAATTTTCAGTTTATTAAAATTATAATTTTTAACAATGGATATAACATTGGATATATTCACAGAACCTATTTGATTATAGAGACTTTTAGTACAGTTAAAATAACCAAAGACTTTATTCAGATATTCAGTTTTGATTTGTGGTGTAACTAAAAATACAATGTTAAAGTCCTCAGTAGCCATGCATGTCCAGTTTCTCTTCCATTCCCAGTGCTAATGAACTGGGGATTACCTCCCTGATCTTTAGTTTCAATCCTGCCAGAGAAAGAGTTCATAACATCGCTTTCATACCATTGGAAAATAATCACATACTCACCAATCGGAGACAAAGTTTGTGAAAACAGTATAGAGTTGGATATGCTCTTCCAGCTTGGCAGCATCTCTCACTGTTTCCTCTAGAACTGTGGGTAGGTCTTTGACCAGGGCCTGAAGCTCCCGGGCCACATTCTCTCCCTGGCAGAGAGTATCAATCCAGTCCATCAATACCATTCAAAATCAACACAGAAAAAGAACTTGCAAAGTGAATTACCATTTTATCCCATTTAAAAATAAGCTTTTGTGAAAACAGTGGCTTCCAGATAGTGTGTTTATTTTTCGCCTATCCGTGTAGCCGTGTGTCTGTGTGTGTGTGTGTGTGTGTGTGTGTGTGTGTGTCCCCTAAGTGAGAAGATGCTCGCTCGTGCTTACCGTGATGCCGTACTTTTTGCACGCTGCGTAGTAGCGTTCTCTCAGATCCGCCGAGGAGCTCTGGCACTCCACTTCCCGCCGGCTCAGATCCTGTTGCTGCTGCTGGGCTTTGGTCACTTGCTTCCTCAATGCTGGGCCCTCATAGCTAACATTACGGCTCAGCAAACTGGCCACCTCCGCTAACACACACGCCACAGGAAGCAACATTTCACGTAAAAGCACAAACACACCAAGGCTAAAATTCTATTGATGGTTTTAAGCAGCCCTGGATGCCAGTAATATGCTACATTATCTCTTTTGTTCCTTACCCAAGTAGGCATTATCTTTCTCATAAAGGGACAGGATTTCCTGCCAGTCCTGCAAGAATAGAGTATTTAGGATTGAAAATGAATCCAAAATAATCCAGTCCACCTGACATATGAACCTTAGTAACTATCGGATCATATGACTCATTCACAGAAAGATGTGTCCTAACACTCCATAATATATTACGTCTTTGGGTCACAGTGAGCCCATTCAAAACATTGAGGTAGATTGCAAACAATGTTTTTCCCATTTCGGGATTTGTGACAGATCTCTGAAAATATACACATGGATGTCCTTGGTTTAACCAGCATGTTACAACTGGGTTGAAATAAATGTTTCAATCTACAAGGTGACCAAGTGTGTCAACACTTATACCTTATGATGAGTCACACATGGGGCTACACGTATACAGACAGGGATCTTCCCCTCACCTTCATCCTTTGAGAGGAATATCTGCCAAAAATGTTCTTGGAGGAAGCCTCGGTTCCCTTCAGTATCTCCACAATCCTCAGGCAGTGGAAGTAGTGGATGTCTAGCAATGAAGATAACTAAATTAGACATTATAATTTATCATTGCATTGATTGAAAAAGGGGATTAAAATAAAAACCCACAGGAGCCAGCAAGAAGATCCTTTATTTCTTCATTTTCTGGCATGTCTTGGATGGCAGTGTTGATCTTTTTTCGAATTTCCATGACTGAACTTTGCCATTTCAGATTGCAATGTCGTCGATCCACTAGCCAGTCTGTTGAGAGGGCATGGGAATTAACAATGAGTGACACAAACGTAAAGTATTGTAAAAAAAAAAAATGGATTGGGTTACATTAACTATTGCATTCTCACCCACAAGCTTGCTGGTTTGTATGTCGATAGGAATGTTTTGAATGTTCTGTGGGGAAAAAAGAGATTAGTAATAAATATAATCACTACAAAAATCTAGCCAAACTTTCTACAGGAAAAAGATTGAAACATAACGGAGATCATCAAAACAGCGCATCAAAAAGGCTTAGGACAACTCGTCCTTTTAAGCAATTATTAACGATTTAAGTAACGCAGAATATGCTTGGATCAAACTTCACCAATAATGTCACTGTGTGGCAGTTAGCTATCAGGCTACTTGGCAAGTGTCCACGCTAGATGATCTTACAATCAAATGAAATAAAAACAGGTTAAGGTTTCCATTTACCTCCATCTTATCTTAAGTTATTGGTAATTCCGATTTTCTACGGGTACATTTTTATAATTGTTTCAGTGGTGTAGATGAATATTCTCCACAGCTGGTTTAAGGTTTACACTATTTACACGATTTGACACGTTAGACGAACAGGAGCCAATAGGAGCAAGGGGTGTTGCCCTCTTACAATTGAGTATCCAATGATACCTCACAATACTGACAGTTTTATCTCATTGGTCGCTACTAGTTCCCGTTTGATTGTGTTGAAGCTAAACCTTAACGCTAGACGGCAGTATGATCATGTTATTATAACACATAAAACACATAATAATGTTCAAGTTAATGTAATAATCATAATCATATTAGTATTATTATATTGTTGTAGTAGTACTATTATCATTGTTGTTGTTGTTGTTTTGTTGTTGTTGTTGTTGTTATTATTATTGTTGACTTATTTTATAATTATAATTTTTATAATTATGACTATGACTATGGTTATTATTATTATACATTTGTTGTATTTATTTTAATAATTTTTTATCATTATTATTAATAGAAACACCAAGACACAAGTCAGTTTTTTCTTCAAAGATGTTTCTTCGTCAAATACACATACCAAAACAGTACAATGCTACAGCTTTGAAGTCCTCAATATGAATTTCTGGCATTTCTCCATTGTTCATTTTTTGGAAATCTCCTAAGCATTCAGCCGTGAGCAAATGTATGTGAAGTGCCAATTTTTGGTCTGTTTCATCTGTTTCCAAATGTTTAAAATATATATATAAAAAAGGCTGCATTATTCCAATTGAAACTGGTCCGTGTTCTTCTCAAAAGTGTCCCAATTTAAGCTGATTTGATTGTTAGCTAAACATGCAAATTAGGTAGCCATTCAGCCTCTGTGATTTAACCACCCCATGCAAAATATTAGGAGCACTTTCCCCATTCTAATGACCTTTCAGTGTGTGCCTTCCCTTCTCCCTTCTCCCTTCTCTTCCCTTTACTAGCAATATATCATATTTGTATTGACTAAAATACGAGTTGTGTTTTGATGATGAGTTACACACACACACACACACACACACACACACTGTTCATAATTTTTTGCTTTTGAAAACAAAAAACAGATAATGTGAGTCTAATAATATTTAACTGTAAGCTTTGTGTCTCCCAGGTTGACACCGTTTGTGGTCAGGAGTCATAGATTGTATTGGGACCTGGGAGCCTGAATAGAGCTGGGCTCCCTCCATCACATGCCCTGTGCTGGGCGGGCTCTAGGTGTGTGTTTGAGTAGGGTGTGTGCTGAAGTGAGGCAGTGGCCACAGAAGGGACAATGAGAGTGATAGAGTGAAACTCAATAAGGACAAAAAGATTCTCCAATGAAAGAGATAATGGACCTCTGCCCGATCACTTGAAACTCATAAAAAAAGAGGCAACTTCTGAAAAAGAGTGGAAGAAGAGGAGAGAACAAGAGGTTGTATAATCGGAGTTGAGTTACTTCTAAACATGGTGAGGAAGTTTTACGTCTGATCGCATCGTCTTCGGCTGTACCTACACCAGCTCATCATCAACCAAGGTGAGCAACACATCTGCTTTTACCCTAAAAGATGACATGCATTATATTACACTGAATTACATTTATTATCAATATCATATCTCATGTGATCTGTAATCTGTGGGTCATGCTGTACAATTCCAAGTATACGATACATACAATACATGTGTATTATAATACTGTGTTTTCAAGCACTGTTTTGGAGCAGCAAGATATTACAATGTACACCTGCAACTACCATGCTCTTTGTGTGCTCAAACAATGGACATAAATAATGTGCCTGGTATGATGCCAAACATATTCAAGAAAATGAAGCTAGCAACTTGATGATGATATTATTATTATTATTATTATTATGACAGACTTGAGGCGGGTAATATTCAGTTTTAAAACACTATATGGGGGAAATATATGAACAGCTTGTGGACAACTTATTTAATTATTTGAAATAACGGATGGACCTGTCACACCATGACGAAACCTGAGAAACTAACAAACGTGTAGCTCGGTAATGAGGAACGCACAGGTCTAGGTGCCCTTGGACCCTCCTTGCTTCAGCTAAAACCATTGTATAACCATTGTGCGTTCCTTTCCCTGCTGCCACTGTGATCTTTGAGGCTATGCGAGAGTTACTGGGCGAACACATAAAAGAACACACAGTAACTTATTAAAAAGAACTATGGAGGGCCTCCTTTATGTCAACACCACTGTTTGTCTCAAAGGTCACGTCTAAGTTAAACACGGTGGGGGTGTTTTCCACAGGCCCTGGAGTGGAGCATGGGCCAGAAACAGGATTTTCTTTAGTATTTCTGTATTAAAGTAAAGCGAAGAACGACAGCAACAAAAAGACACAACATCATACACTGGATTCCCCTTAGTGTCTGTATGCAGCAAAGTACAAACTGAAATTAGTTATGTAGGCTATTTATAATAGTGAACAATACTCTAAAGTGATAGGTGAATTACTTGTTCGTTGTTACTGAACATGGCTGTGTTCAGAATCCAATCAAAACAGTAAACATATTTGATCAGTTGTTTGCCATGCCATATGTAAAACGTCTGCACCAATGGCTGGGTGCTCCATGTCAGATGACTCAGATAAGACTCTGATAAATGTCTCTATAAAAGGTCATGTGTATTTGCATTGCATATTCCCATTGTACCACTGCCATGCCAAGAGCAGCATCACCTTTCTGCCTTAGATACATCACGGAATATTGAGTAAAAACTATATTTACGGAAAAGAAAAATTTGTTCGGCCAGGTAAGGCAATATTTGGTAATTAATTGAAAATCAAGACAATATGTATTGATCAGATTTCTCTGGAACACACCAATCAAAATGTAATGGTTATCCACCACAAACATGACTGAAATCAGCTAATAATTCCAACATCCGTACAATTATATTGTATATTGTTAATATATTGTGTTATGAAAATGCCTCCATACTTCCTTGTTCCTGCACACAGTTACAGTGATCTTGGGGACGCAAATTAATAAGTTACTGTACACTATGAAGCATTGTTCATTATTCAAAACGTTTCATGTCATATCGTCCTTTATCCAACCTCCATCATAAAATGTTGAAATCATTACGGTGCCACAAGGAAATGATCTTGAGCAAAAACATGCATACATGCATCTACAGTATGCTGACAATGCAAAAAGGCCTCATGGATGATTGTGAACAGACAGTGACTTTAATTTCCACCCATTCGGTCTGTGTGCATCTCCATCTGTATAGCTTGCACTTGTTTCAAAGTGAAGTCCAACAGATGATCCCGAACGCAGGAGAGTTGCTGTTGTTTCGTGTTACCCCACCACAGCCTCTGCTGTCACGATATCACACATTGTATGGTTGTGTGTTTGATCAGGCCTCTCCAAGCAACAGGCTGGCGACTCATCGGCTGATCGGCTGAGCTCGTATCAGATCACATAGGAGAGACAGGGGATACTCTCCCAACACTCATTAATTTATCATCTCCCCGCGGGGGGTCGGGTGTCCCTCTCCCACTAGGGTGTGCCTCCTAATCACTGAGATGGGGCGCGTGTACACGGAGGAGAGTTTGTGTCGGCCATTACTGTTGGTGTGTTAGGGCTAACTGCCCTGACACTGGCCCTCTAAAATAATTGAAGCTGAAACACAAGACATTGCTATTTCAATCACAAGCTGAAGATAGGAAATTGTCTTATGTTTTATATATATGACATATACTGTGCCATTAATGGTGCATCAAACATGGTTATATTACTTTTGAAGCAGATGCTTTTAGCCAAATGTTTGCATCTAGAAGTTAAGCATTGTGCTCAAGGATGCCCACAGATAGACTGCGGGCATTGGGGTTCGAACCCAGAAACTTTCGGCTGTCACCCGAACCACTTGACTATCCTATTATGTCCGATGATATCGCGACGCCATATGAATTATGTATTTGCATGCAAGAGTAGAAAAGTATATGATATGATTATATATAAAATGTATGTTTTTCAACATACTGATACACGAAAAGGGAGTGGAACTTGATGAATGTTGTTCTGAACATATGTCTGAATCACATGATGCTCTCTATAAACACTCTCTCTCTCTCTCTCTCTCTCTCTCTCTCTCTGTGTGTCCATGTCCAGCCATCAACCGCCCCCCAAGAGTGCCTGGTACCCGGTGCCATGGCCGACCCCAGCTGGTGGAAGCTAACCTTCACGCGCAAGAAGAAGTCGGAGCTCAAGGTGCTGTACGAGATTCCTGCCGAGCATGATGGCAACATGGGCAAGAGGGGCGAGCAGCACCACTCCGGCAGCGGCCCGGCCGTGGGCCCCGCGGAGCCCATGGACAGTCACCTCAGCGCCCGGCTGGAGAAGATCGTGGACAAGTCGGCCACCAAGGGGCGCCACGTCAAGGTGTCCCACTCAGGCCGCTTCAAAGAGAAGAAGAAGATCCGTTCCACGCTGGCCGAGAACCCCAACCTGTTCCCCGAGCACAGCCACGGCAACGAGAACCAGAAGAACATCAAACACACCGAGAAGTAGCGCTCACATGCACCAGCACAGGCACGCACACACGTGCAATGTGTGTGCGTTGCACACGTGACATATCTACAATGTCACTGATCATAAAAGAAAACAAAGAGATCACAGAAAGAGATGGCTGACCAATAGACGAGCACCAAGCAGAGGAACCCTGAGGCTATGAATATCCAAAACACTTTGTTTCTATGCACCACACCCTGGCTGCCAGGGAGCGCAGTGACTGGAGTCCAACCCACACCTCTGCAAACAGGTGATCAGCAGTCACAAGCACAATTGTTAAAAGAAAATATATGTTCAGCAGTGAGAAATGAAAGTGGTGTGCTGTAAAACAGATTCCCCCCAGCCCCCTTTCAAATGTTTTAGTTTTTTGAGGGGTACTGAACTTGATATGTTTAAATTAACGTCTCTCAACACATTTGGGCGGCAACAAAATATTTTTTTTATGTAATGAAATTATCTTTGTGTCTTTGTATGATTCAACCAAAAACGGATTTAATAATATAGAGAATTAAGATAAGATGCTTATGAATTTTATTAATGTAATAACTTTATTAATTTAATAAGATATATGAATAGTTATTTAATGAAATCCATCTGTCCATCTTTCAAAGGTGGAGAATGGGGCAAACCAAACAAATTTGTAATGACATTTTGAAAAATAAATATGTATGTACATATTCTACTGATGTCATCAGATCTATTAAAATGTTAAAAGTTTTAATAAAGATGTGTTATGGATATGCCTTTGGACTTATGTAGGCCAAATAGGCTATCACTCAAGGATTGGAGTCATAAAATGGCCACCTTCTGTTGCTCCTGGTGTACAGGGGGTCAGTGTGTGAGTAATTCCAGTGTCATGGCTTACTACTGTATCTGACATGATGTTTCTTGTGTACGAGGTTGTGTTGGCATGACGATGGTAACCGGAGATCGGTATTAGATAGGCCTACTCGCTCCAGGTTTTACAAATGATAATGATAATTAGAAAATAGTATACATCATGGTTATAGGCAAGTATGCTATGATTATGGGTAGTTATCTTGGATATATTCATACAATGTATTCGCAATGACTTTGTTTCTTTGCTTAGGTGCTAAGGTTTTACATTAAGTGCCACACTGCTGACATCTGCTGGCCAAGAACAGTTTTTCTGTTAAATAATTTTTTTTATTCAAAAAGTAAACATCTTATTCATCTCAACATCTCATTCTCAAATATCACTAAATGTTTAGCATGTATAAAATAAACTTGGCACAATTGACATTACCAGCACTTTTAAATCATCTGTTAAAAGGAGTTTCAGACATCCAGACAAGCCATGACGAATTTGAAACAGGAACAAAGGCCACTAATACAGCAAGGTAACACTATTATATCAAGTGGGTAAATCCTTTACAGAGGTAGTGGCAATACTTATGGTTACTCCGTGACTTATTAACAGACTTTGCTCTGCCACGTCCTTCAAGTCATTCATTAGGTACATTGTGCAATTAGATGGGCCTTTGCATCACAGTTTAGGCCAAATACATATCTCTCCACAAAATGCTGACTTCAAGTTACCAATAACACATGATGATCCTACCAGGCTACTCAAAACTAATCTGTGACTTATGACTTCATGCTAATTGAAGATTAGTTTTAACCAACAGTACGGTTCTACTCTGAGCTCAGCCTTTACGCTCCCAGTGGCTCCCCGGTCGTCTCCCTGTGCAGAGTGTCCCCCATCATGGGGACAGCCGCTGGTACACCCAGCCCCCCTCAGCTTGGTGCTGAAACTGATCCAGGGCAGCCTCTCCGTTCTGGGGCTTCGTGAAGACGATGCGGTCGTGCAGCCTGTTGGTCTGACCCTGCCAAAACTCCACCGTGTGCGGCTTGACGACGTAGCCGCCCCTGTCAAGGAAACACAGCACAGCAGAAGGAACATGACGTAACTGAGTAAAAACTGTGAAACGACGAAATAACAAGATTAGAAATACATAAATATAAATATTGACCGTAAATACAAATGCATGGAGATCACTTTGCATATGTACAGATACCACAACCTGTATAGATTTAGATTTTCAGATTAGTTTGAAATAACTGACAATATAATGACAAATTAACTTTTTGTAAATGTATATTTAATTGGGGAGAGACACTTACCAATAATCTGGCATCGGCACCTCTGTGTCTTTGTACTTTTCTTCTAGTTCAGCATTTTTCTGTCTTAGGAACTGCAAGACAAAATACACAAACATTTTCCTTTAAAATTAACAACGTACATCTACGTTCCACGTTATTACATTCAGTAATTCAGGGTTTCAGGTGAATGTAGAGTTCAGGGCCCCGTACGTCTCTGTTGGGGACCGGGGTGCTCTGCCTGCTCACGACGGCTCCGATCTGGCTGCTCTTCGGTCGGGAGTGGAAGTAATCACAGGAGCTCTGGAAGGGGATACGCTCCACGTTGCCTTCAATACGAATCTGGCCGGGAGTGAGTACAAATCAGGCAATAGCTTCAAGCAAATATGGAGAAATCAGTATGGGTTCACTGGCCTCCACCAATAGATGTTTGTGGAGTGTGTGTTGTTGGTGGCTGGTTTAAGCAGCCTCACCTGGTCAGAGTTAGACTGATTAGACTCTGGGACTGGGTGAGGCTGCACACCTGTGGGGCATTGGCTAATCAGGCCCACAGGTTAAACCAGCCACCAGCACACACACTCGGGAGAGAGCTCTAGCATGTACCACCTGCGCTGTTGTTCAGACTACTACAAACATACAATAAACCGGTTTCCTCATCAACTGCATGTGTCCTGCTGTGGGAGAAGCCCTGGGAAAGCCATCGGAGATGGCATGTGGCAGGACAAACTGCCACGATTATGTTTACGTATTATTTGCTTATTTGCTGTTGATGTTTATGTATGAAATACGAATTGGGCAAAGCAGAGCAGGACAACAGGTGCCGGTATATTCCTCATTTTCATCAATACTGTGCTTTGCATTTTTCCATTTGCAGTTTTCCACACACAGACACACACACACACACACACACACACACACACAGAAAACAGCAAGATAAATAGAGAGGAGTCGG
>OMNO01080830.1:4238-18212 GCA_900303215.1 Trachyrincus scabrus
CCCGCTACTTTAAAAATAGGACCTCGTACAAAAACACAGCCATACACAGACACATCTCACCTTGGTTTTGCTTCTTACTCTCCCTTACTCTTTTGTGTGTGTGTGTGTGTGTGTCCTGGTTTCAAAAAGCCCTAGCAATTACAATCTAAGAGACACCATAATTAACCTAATGTGTCTGTGTATCGGAGTAGCCACGTGTTTGTCCGTTTCGTCTACTATTATTTCTATTCTTGCTTGTTTATCGTTTTGTCCGCAAAAGGGCAGATTGCCTGGCCTCCTGTGTTGCTGCTTGCAGCTTTCCCGAGAACCGCTCATCCAAACAACTTCACACTAGACACTGCACTTCCTTGGGTCCTCAGCAATACAACCGTCAAGTGTGAAGTCGATCGGATGAAAAATCGAAGGACAGACAAACAGACATAGATACATACCTACATACAGAGACTCCTTCCATTATAGTTAGATAACACAGAGTATGTCACAGAGTATGTCTGACAATTATCTGTGGGATGATAATTTTTCTCTACTTTGCTCTGTGTTATATATAGCCTTTTTTTGAAAAAGAAATTAATGACCATGACCATTTTTTACCAAAAGGACATGGTTAGAATATTAGGTTGACTTTTTCTCCACATTTGATATTTGTTATTTTCAAGCGTGATTTGTTGACTTGTTAGAACAAGGACCTCCAGCGCCCCCAAGTGCTGAGTCTTTAAAATCTGTCTTTAAAATGTTGTCGATCTTCTCTAGTTTTGTCAAATAAAAGCAAGCTCGCTCTTTTAAAACGGCAGGATTCATATTTGGTTTATATTACACTCCATGTATTACTTAGAATTCTGTGAAAATTCAAAGGGAGGGATTAGTTGTTATCGCAGCTGTCTCCATGTGGGTTTCCTATTGTTCACTGTGGTTTGTACAAGGTGTAATTGTTTAAGAAAAGGATCCCCACAGGACTGTATGTCTGATGAGTCAGAGGACAGTGAATCATTTGTGCGTCGCACAAAACCACACAGACACAAATAGACCAAAGCCTTGATCTGTGTGAACCCAGTTAGAACTTGTATTAACAAGTAAGAGGGGGGAAACGCATGTTATTGCGAGGTTTACAAGCACACAGCACTGATTCTAATCGGATCACTCATACCGGAGGTACGCTGGCACTGTGATCGGAGCTCACATTCGTGTAAACACAAACCCTGAAGTGTAGTTGCCACGCACAATTATTTCCAGTGACTCAACCAGTTGTCACATGCCTTTAAAACTGGCTGACTTCCCCACCTCTTTACTTCCTTTTTTTTTAAGCAAATGTGCATTACATGAAAATCTGCCCGCATGCAATGCAAATGCATATCATTTGCCAGGTGGAAATGCAAAGGTGAGATTCCATTGATATCCAGACACAGATCACATGTTAAGGTGTGCTGCATGTTTTTATATTGGTTTTGCCTTCGGTCCATTTTGCTACCGCTCAGGTCTGTCTGTGTCCTACGGTATGAGCATCCCCTTTGAGACTAGAACCATTTGGCAGATTCTAGACACAACATTTAGACATTCACAAAAAAGTGTGTCAAATGGGTGTTCATGTGGTCTCTGTTTGTGATAATGATGGTGGTGTTTTAAATTGTGTGTTTATTGTGTGAGTTTAAAGAAATTGAAAGACAGTGTCAGAATATCAGATGTGCTCCAAAGGTGAAGTATGGTAAAGGTTTCTTAACGACAATTTTATTGTATTAAAAAAATATATTGGAATGCTTTTTTGCAAAGGAGGTAAATTAGATATGCTGTATGAAATTAGAACGGTTTCTTATTTTCTTCTTCTGAACATTATATGCTTTATTTGACACAAAATTCCAATAAACAGATAACGTCCATAGATTTTAAGATATACAGTTGTCTCTGTTGATTTTATTTACACACTGTGGAGTGTGTGTTGTTGGTGGCTGGTTTAAGCAGCCTCACCTGGTCAGAGTCAGACTGATTAGACTCTGGGGCTGGGTGAGGCTGCACACCTGTGGGGCATTGGCCAATCAGGCCCACAGGTTAAACCAGCAAACACACTCGAGAGGAGCACTAGCATGTACCATCTGCTCTGCTTGTTCAAACCACCACAAACTGTACAATAAACTGGTTTAATCATCTGCCTGCGTCCTGCTCTTGGAGAAGCCCTGGAAAGCCACTGTAGATGGCATGTGGCAGGGGAAACTGCCATACACACATGGCGCTCACAACCTTTGAACCTGCAGCTAATAGTGGGTGAGCATTTTAATTTCAGGAAATATAATGAAAGTCAGGACATTGTACATTTAAACATTGTTATACTTTGACTTACAAATCGCATAAGCTGTGACCTTCGAAACTATTCATGAAATTGAAGCAAAGTAACCGTTATCCAGCATTATTCACATGCAGAGAATTAACGTTAAGGTTAATGGCTATGTAATGATAGACATCTCTTCCCGCTCTCTACTCTCGGACAGCGTCGTTACAATGTTTCCCAGGTATCTGTGGAAGGCTTGCCTCACCTCCTCGGGCTCGTCCTCCAGGTTAGAGTGGATGAGAGGCAGTCTGCTCAAATTGACTGCTGCATTGGAAAGAATAGGAGATGTTAGACACCAGCGTATTACTGTATACTATTTAGTCATTTGGCATGACGTTTTCATCCAAAGCGTCTCACAATGAATTGAGATGTGTGTCATTGAGAACCGGATTTGGAACAGGTCAGGCTACGTACCTTGGGGATCAAACCCAGTAGCTTTGGACTGGCAGTCAAACTCCCATACCCACTACTACGACTACTGCCCCGCCTCCCCTACTCACACAACAGCTGTATTTTATAAAGTTACTACCTAAAGGGACCCGCTCTTCGCCGTCTCCGCTGCCAGGCTTGTGGTGTGCTATCAGCAGGCACTGGCCGTCCTGCAGTCCTTGGAAGGAGATGAACATTGAATGCCATGTCTCCAACTCTTTCAGGTGACTCGGGACATCGGGGTTGAAGACAATCACGACGCCGTTGGAGTCTTTCATAAACGCTGGCCAACATGACTCAAATCTGTCCGAACAGAATGGCTAGTATCAATGAAACTCAAATTGTTACCGTCCTCACTAATGCTACATTCAACGCCTTCAGGGGGGTGGATTGCTCTTACTTGAAGTCACCTGCGCAGTCCCACAGCTCGACATCACATGTTGATTTGTCACCGCTGCCATGATTTTGGGATTCAAATTCCAGGATCCTTGAAACAACAAAACATAAATAGCTTTTCCAGACACACTTTGTAATTCTAAGATGGGTGATGTTGGGTGGTGGGCATGATATTGTTGTTAAAGGGCAGTTGTGGAGAGTCCTCTCACTGCACTACCTATGGATGTGCTATAAGAACTCTACCTGACTCCTTGTGTAGGACTGTATTCCCCTCCCACAGTTTCCGTTGTGTCAGAGAGGAAATTTGCAAGGACTGTTTTCCCACTCTGAAACATAACAATTTAACGTCAAAGCATAGTGAGAATGGATAGTAGACCAGTGCATGTTATAGTGCTTAGAATAGCTCTATAAAGGATGCATGCCCACGAAGCAATGAAAACATGCTACGAATTCGTGTACCTACCTCACTGGGTCCAATGAGAAGTATTTTTGCTTTGAACATTGCCAGGAAAATAAGGAAACTAGGGACAAGTTAGATCATAAATCAGCTTGCTTGCTATGTTTGATAGCAAAGCGAACTGGTATGCTCATCGTATTATAGGCTATATACTCGACTATGAAAGCATAGCAAGTTCTGCTTAGCATTAGCATAGCATCCGATGTAAACTTAAATTTGGTTTCTATGGCTTCCATGAGTGGGCGTGTTGGCCAATCGCAAGTTAGAACCGCCACGTGGTTTATAGGGAACAAATCAACGCCCAGCAACTGCGCTCAGTAGGTGTGGCAATGCCGTGGCGTCGGCGTTTGTTTGCTGGCGTTTCCTCAAGACCAACCAATCATTTCAGAGGAGCGATAAGTGAAACAGTCAAGCATTGACAGACAGATTTCAGGCTCAAAAGGTACATAATAGACATCTTATTACGCGACCTGTTATACGTATGCTGTATACGTGGCGTATACTAGTGCTAGTTGAATGCATATTTTACCCTTCTTTTACTGAAGTCTAACTGTGCTAAGTATAGTCAGTCATCTACTTAATCCGGATCTTCCCTGCCTGGCTAGTTGTCAAGGGGCAATGCTATAGTCTTGCTTGACGACCATGCTAGACAGATCATCAATAATAAATGCTATGTCAATGTAATAATAGCAATGCTATGCGCTGTATCTACACGAATTTCATATATATATACTTCGTGTCCATCCCATTGCAGTAATGGCAACGGTGTCTGCAGAGAATCGCACAGAGTCCACCCTTGGTTTCAGCTCTACCAGAGAGGACCTCACGTTAAGCTACGGTGACATGAATGCATCTGAAGAGTCAGGAGGAAAGACAGCTGAACACAGCAGTCCCTATAGGAGAACACCAGCCGATGACAACTGCTGGTAAAGTCATATATAGAGAATATACCATTGAACTCTTAATCTGCTTCAGGCATTTAGGTGGACAGATTCAAGATTTTCTCCCCCCTCTTATTTTTGTTGTGCATTTAGTTATGGAGAGTTTGCTAATGGAGACAAGAGTCACCTAATGAAAGGGTTGATGGAGGCTGAAGCAGCTGCCCACTCTGTCGTCATACAACTTGTGTCTTTCAAAGACACCATGGAGGAAGAATTTGCAGTATGCGTTTTATTATTATTGTTTTATTTTTATTTTTTTACAGCTGCACACAAAATACAAAATAATCATAATACATTTAACATCAGTAGAGCCAAACGTTTCCCACGGCTTCTGATGATACATATTTCACATTTTCACTTACTTTATAGCCTGACGAATAGGTTTCTCTATTCCCAATTCCTGTTTAGGATTCCAGACAGTCTGCTACCAACAAGCGCCAGGTTGCCAGGCAGCAAGGCTTTTTGCAGGAAAAGTTGGAGATCTTTAAAAGAATGAATACATCTGTTCGACAAAAACTGAAGAAGTTTCAGGAAGCAGAGGTTAGTGGCAATGCCTTTCCTCAACACATGGGTATGGTTGTGATGATTGTATCCTGTTATTCAAATCTATAGCTCATTTGCATTTGTTTATTTGTTTGTTTAGGCTGATCGAATCGACACTGACAAACAGATTGACATCCTGGTCAATAAGATAACGCAGGCTGAGAGTGACAATGTCGTGAGTATTGGGGCCCATTTTGTAGAGAAATGTCATTCTACCACATACAGTACTTCAGCAACGATATGATTAAGCTATGATGTGTGAGTTGAGCGTCCGGGTGTAAGAGCTTCAAGGACAAAGCCATTCTCTGTCTGACCAGTGAATGGCAGATGTACGCTAACCTTCTTTCTAAGTTGTGTAAAAGCACATTCAACCACGTTGCGTTCTTCCGCAGAATCCGTCGTTACAATTAGTTCACTCATCATATTATTTTTCTTCCTAAAAGTACTTAAAACATATTATATATAGAAGCAGAAGAAAAACACACTTGTCACTTCCTGACGGCAATAAGGTCCTTGTCCTTCAACCACACGGACCAACCCAATGGAACTAACTCTCTAAAAGATCATGTCTATTAGCTCTATTAGCTGCAATCCAAGTGTAACACAACGTCCAATTATAATGCAGTGCAAATTCGTCCTTTCCCTTCTCTACCAGCATTTGAAGAGAGATTTGAGCAATACCGAGACACAACTTGGTGAACTGCTGTCCCTACGGAGGAAAGAACAGGTAGAGTTTGTGTGTCAGTAAAATGAATTTATATATATATATATATAGCACCTTTCCAGAGCAATTGTCACAAAGCGCTTAACAAAGTTCAAACTGATACAGTAGATACAGTGCATATACATTTCATGGCACAAGGTTAAAACACAAAACAACACGAGTCACGCATTCGTGACACCTGCCCATACAGGTAGGTTTTTAGTCTAAATCGACAGCAGTTCACAAATGAAAGGAAACGCTCAACACTCGTGTGTGTGTGTGTATATATATATATATATACACACACACACACACACACACACACACACACACAGAATATATGTTTAACAACCTATCAATCTGCTTCCTCGCCCGTCCTAGGAGAACACAGAGACTGCGGTTCTGGCGAGCAGGACGGTGGAGACCACCCACGCTCGCCTGCAGGGCCAGCTGAGACGCAAGGAGGCTGACAACAACCGTCTGACCGTGCAACTCCGGGTACGACTCCCCTTGTGTGGCCCCCACTAATGTTGCATTATTTAGGGCCAGCGGCGGTAGCTGGGCAGGTAGAGCGGGTCGGCTTGCAACCTGAAAGTGTTTGATCCGCCTCCCCACCCCCCCATCACACCCCTGCTTAACGGCCATAGTGTCTAGTACACTATTAATATTTACTCGTTTAGCGAATGCGTTTATCCACAGTGAGTCACAGTGAATTGTAATTGTAATTGAAGAGCAGGTAGGGTACCGGTAGGCATCGCGCCCAAGGATGGTTAGGCCATGGGGGATTGAACCCAGTGCCTTTCGCCTGGGAGTTGAACACCCTAGCACGATCATGCACAATATCCGCTCCCCCGAAGCAGTGTATGAATCCACCATTCCTCTACCATGAGCATACTGCACTAGAGTGTCACACCGTGTAATATTTCAACCTTGCTGTGTTGGTGATAGACGCTGGAGAGAACGTTGACCAGGTGGAAGATGCAGAAGGAGGACCTGAAAGCGGCCATCACCGCTCAGTCTGTGAAGACGGCACAGGACAAGGAAGCCCTCAAAAAGGCCACTCGCGCCCAGAAACAGAGAGCCCAGAGGTTCGAGGCTGCCGTGGACAAATGCCACACTCAGCTGAAAGAGAAGGTACGCAGAAGGGGTGGCTTTTGAGTTTTAGTTTCTTACTTTCTTTCTCTCTTTCTTTCTTTCTGTCTCTCATTATGAACATAGTGACCTGGTTATGTTCCACAATAAAATGATGTATTCTGCGGCTTGCAGGATGTTCAGCTGGCCAGAGCTCTTTCTGAGAGGGACTACTGGAAACTACAACAGGAGCAGCAGTCTGAGGAGCGCCATGGGATTGCCACTCAGTTAGAACAACTAAAATGGTGGGCGATGCGGTAAAAATGTTTACATTTGTTTAAATTATGTTTTCCAATTTAACATGCAAAGGTATTGCATTTATAGTATATGGGTGGAGGCAGCCACAAGCAATGATAACATTTTTAGCATGTGTTTCTCTGATGTAGCCAAGCAACGGATATGACCGCTAGGCTCCAGGGGGAGAGGGATGAATTGACTGCAGCGAGCCTGACAGCCATGGAGAGAGTTGAGAGACTCGCAGATGAAAACAGAGCACTTAACAGTGATAATGCAGGAATAAAGGTATAGTTTCCAAAACAAGGACACACAAAATTCAAAACCCTATCTTTTTAAATATGTATGTCAGTAGTACCAATCATTTTAAAGAGAACAGTTCAAGCTTTTATGGAAAACGTTATTTTGCTACACTAACCAGTTTGGAAACCACGTAGCTACTAGTTAGTTATCTAGTGTAATTGATTGTTATTACTTTTGAAGTTATTTTAGATTGATAATACCAATGACCTAGCTCATTGGTATTAAAATGATTGTTATTAAAAACACAGGTAATTGTTGTGATTCCAGGAGTCAATCTCTGCATTGGAGCAGCAGTTGGCTCAGTGTGAGGCTGCCCAGACAGAGGAGAGGCTGGTCTCTGAGGAGAAGAAACGCCACACACAACAGCACCAAAGCCAGGTGCTCCATTGTGTTTCTCATATGGGTGCTGCTGTCTTTACTGTTTTGTTCATTACTTTGTAAGTGCACTATTGTACATTTCAAGGTGTGTGTGTATACATCAATGTTGTATGTTTTCATATTTTCGTATGTTTTCGTATCACACAGTATATGTTATTATTATTATTATTATTATTATTATTATTATAGAGTAGTAGTTGTGGGGGAGAGTTTACAGTTGAATGGAAATAAATGTGTGATGCATGGCTTGTTCTCTAGGTGGCAGTGTTACAAACCGAGGTTGCCGATCTTAGGATACAGTATCAGAGTCTGGTCAGAGAGACCGAGAACGAACGCGATAGAAAGGATGAAGAAGTTGAAACGGTAACCCCAAAGTCCCCACATACACCACACACAATCGTTTACAATATTAGTATTAATGCTGTTTTGGAAATTTTACATTCATACAATTACATAGCTTTTTATAAAAAGTATTCTTTTTACGTATTTATTTCAGTTCGCCTATGACTTCTAACTTTAATTTGGTATTTATTAGGTTTTCTAATAAGAATATTTTAGTTATTTGCGAGTATTTAACCACATTTGTAAGGCTCTCTGCTGCTAACCTGAGATCCTGTGAGATCCTATGTTCCTTTTTTTTTCACTTGCTCCTGCCTACTAACATACTGTAACATATGGAGCCTGCCAGTCATTTTACACCCGTTTCATAAACCTCTCCAAACAAGTCTCAACTCCGCCCCTTTCGGTTTCTGGTTTCCGGCCCCGGGCTCTGTGCTGTCTCTCACCCCAGCTGTGCTGTCTCTCACCTGCTATGACATAGGACTGCTGGATCCGAGATTACAGATTCACTAACCATGTGTCCTACCCCCTGGCTTCTCCATTCTTTCCCCCCACATAAACACACGCACACACACACACACACACACACTCCTGCCGCTGTCCTGGACGTGTGCATCGCAGGTGAGGCGGGGGCTGCAGAGGCGCGTGGAGGAGCTGGAGGTTTATCCTGAGTTACTGGAGGCTGCCGAGCAGAGCTTCTCGCAGTGCCAGGAGAACCTGCGGTGCTCTGAGAGGAAGTGTTCAGAAAAGTCTGAGTCCGTTAGGCAACTGCAGGTTCAGGTGTGTGTCGTACAGACATAACGTCATTAGCATGTGAGAAGGAGGAGGAAGGAGGAACTGAGAATTGTACAAAATATATGGCCGTCGTTGCTGTCTCTGACCGTTAGGGGGCAGCAGAATGACACTATAGTCTACCCTTCTCAGTCTCTCTCAGTGCTAGCTCCTGGTTTGCTGTTGTTGCTGTGTTTTGCTGTCAATGTTTTTTCCCAGTGCAGTGATAGGAAATCAAAGTTAGGCCGCAACGCATAGTGCCTATGAACTGTGAATGTGTTTTCATGAAGTGTGCACGAGAATCCTTGTTGAATCCTTTGTAGGCAAACTCCAGCATCGTGATTGTGATTGGCCGTGTTCTGTTTGCAGTGTTGTGGTTGACCAATCACTGCGTGTGCATGTGATTTGCGATCCATCCAGGTGATAAATAATATCATTTTTAAAGTCTTTATTTTACATTAACAGTTGGACAGTCGAACCAAGAGGCTCAAATCTTCTGGAGGCATGAAGGAGTCCATTCAGGAGGCAAACGCACAGCTTCAAGAACAAATTACCTCTCTGGAGAAGTAAGACATCCCATCACCGCTCTTATCGGATCGTCATGGTCTTGTTGTTTTCACTTTATTGGTAGAAACAGATGAAGTGTTCTGTTTCTGTGTATGCGTCTCCGTGTGCACCCCCCTGGTGTGTGTGTGTGTGTGTGTGTGTGTGTGCAGGGAGATGGAGGTGCAGCACCAGGAGAACGTGGAGCTGGTGCATCAGCTGGCGAGGCAGGATGAAGCTCTGAGCTACGGCAGCAGGCAGCTGGAGCAGCGCTCTGCAGAGTGCCACGCCCTCAACACACAGCTGGAGGCCGCCTTGTCACATGTCACACAGCAGGTCGGCCATCCGAACGTGTTGAGACCTTAAAAAGTTGAAAACTGAAGCAATCTTTCAATTGATTCAAATTGTTTTTCCCCACTAAATGTTACGCTTTTATCCAAAGCGACTTGTGTGTACTCAGATGCGTGTCGTTAATGAGCAGGTAGGCTAGGCATCTTGCTCAAGGATGCCTACAGCCTACTATATCCTACGCTATATCCCATGGCCAGGTCACCAATGTGAAAGGAAAGGCTGTTGGCAGAGAGGACGCTCTTCAGACTCAGATCAAGGAGCTGGAGGCAGAGAAGGGCCGGAGGGATTCAGAGCTGAAGCTTCTTAGACAGAGCACGCTGTCTGTGAGTATACCTCCATCACCAAGTCTGCACTAAGATCTCTTCTGCTTCATCATCTGCTTATATCTGCTCAAATGTCTTTGACTTGGTCCTGAAATTAGTATGGCTCCTCAAAGAATCCGTTTTTTTTAAAGGATGAAGTGATGAAGCTTTGATGTGTCTTTATTCCCACCACTCTGCAGGCAGAGAGAAAGTTTGAAGTGCGTCTGAAAGACCTTCAGCGGAGCCTGGACCAATCGGAGAGCCACAAACAAAGCATTCAAAGCTATGTGGATTTCCTGAAAAATTCTTACGCCACAATGTTTGATGAAGGACTTCAGCTGTCGAGCTATCGATCATCCTACTTTCTCAAGTAGGATGCCACGTACGCTACATGCCGCGGTAGTGGGAAAGGGGGTAACTGCAGGTTTTTAAAGACACGTCGTCTTGCTTTTGGATGTGATGGAATGAAACCTCTTCAAACAGGATGATACAATTTGTGCAAAGACAACAAAGCACTTATTTTTTCAAGTCAAACAATGATTATTGTGTCAAATCATATTGTACTGTCTATATATGTTTAGCCTGGTTATTTTCTCCCAAGAACATAATTTGTACGTAATATGCAACACTAGAAGGAAGACATCGTCAACGGGCTGGTTTCAGTTATACGATAATGATATGTGTATGCATTGTGTCCACCACCCGGCTCTCACATGTCCAACCAGTTAAAGCTTTACATCTAACAGAACAAAGTGTACGTGTGTATCTCAGCCTGGTGTTCGTTTAGAAAGCATACGGTGCACTGTGTAATATAAAATCACACAAGCTTGCCTTGCCTGCTTTGGCAAGAAACTCTCATACCTCTTACATAAGGTGAGCTCTGCACGGCGGGAGACAATAGCAATGTTAAAGTCCCCAGGTTAGAGGAACGTTATGCAATTGCTGCATAACTAATCCTTTTGTTGGTTAACTGTCATTAGCAAGGCACACTCTTTTAATCACAATTTACAAATTACAGCCGTGATGAAGTTGAGAACTGCACGGCGGTTTAGTTTTTATCAACAATGAATACAATTCTGTCTGTGAATGTGCTGGCTAACGTTGAATGTTGGCAAGGAAGGAATCATTCACAATCAAGACTGGCAGTAAGGGTAGCGAGTGCTTTGTGGTGTATGCTAAGGCTGGCTTTTGCTTCCATCTTTGTTATCGTATAAAAAGGACCAAAAAAGACCTGTTCTCTCTGGTGTATTCTCACACCGAGCGTGTGTATGTCCCAGAGTAAGCAACAGTTCTCTCTCAGGTTCTCAAAGACAAAGGTTTATTGTGCGTTGCTGTCGAGGGCATGGGACCGGGACCTGGGAATCTGTGGTTCTTCACCGTTTGGGTGGGTTTAATGGTGGTTTAATAGTATTAATAGTTAGGGGCCACACCCTGTACTTACCCGTCATTAGGCTCTTGTGTTGTCGCTCACATCCTATTGATGCAGTAGGACATGTTAAGGCCTTATTGGTTATGTAGACTTTTCACTTTTCACTGTATTGTCTTGGATAGTATGTGTATGTACTGTTTTATATCACTGAATTCAGGCATCTGCTGGACAGAGGTATATTTATTCTGCGTTGCGTTCATTTTTGGGAAATAAAAAGCAATAATACGTGGTGAATTATTAGGTTTAGAATTTTCTGATTCTAACTGAAAATAACAAATACATTGTTAGCACCTGCAGCCAAAAAACCTTAGCGGATACACAATTGGTATGTGGTAGCTTGGCATATTGTCAGACTATAATAGAAAAAAGTAACATTAATGCAAAATTCATTGCATACCCTCACTGTAAAATATGACTATTATAAAATATACAAAATAAAAGTATTGTATATGTCAGGCATACAGTATGTATGAAACATATTGCAATAATTACACATGTAGCTATGCCAGGAAGCCATAATACATTCCAAAAATGTGATATGTTGGTTTGTTTGTTTGTTTGACAAAAAAAAATAAACAGTAACATGAAATATCACAAAGCTTAACAATGAAGCATATCAAAAAGCTCCAATAATATGAAGCAAATCCATCGTCCTCAGCAGTAGAAGTCCGCCTCGTCTAAATTGTGGACTCCACCCAAAGCTCATGAAGGAATGAGTTAGTGGATGCCGTTGCCGTGTTCGTGAGACACCAGTGGTTGGTTGCTGCTGTCACTGGTGCAGTTAGGCTCACACTTGCAGGACTGGATCATCATCACGTTCTGGCTGAAGTTCCTCCCGTCCTCGCAGCGGAAGCGCACGGCCACCGTCTGGGTCCGGTGGGGACGGCAGCAGAGACCTTTGGAACAGGACCCACAGAACCTGAGCTGGAACTTCTTCGCGCTACCGCAGCCCATGTGGGACAATTTGACCGGTCGGCCGGCGGCCTTCTCGGTGGGATTGCATTTCCCAGCTCCCTGTTGTTTTGGGGAGAAGAAAAGTGTAAATAAACGAACCGAAGAACAATTGAAGACCTAATACAGAGGATCATGGTGAAGCTGAACTCCACTATAACAACACTATAAACAAGAAAACATGTCACCAGTTTTAGCTAAAATAAACACGTGTGTGCGTACTTTTGAGCTGGTCAATGCGGTTCGAGTGCATGGTCGAACTTCACACATCCGAGTCTCCCCCGTCAGCTGGCATTGGCTGTTGCTGTTGGACAGCCGGGTGGAGACCCCCGTGCCGCAGGACTTAGAGCAGGGCGACCAGGCGCTGCTCTGGGGCTGGCACCTCCTGGGGCCAAACGCAAGCATGTGGCCCTCAGGTTCCCTCGTGAAAGCTGTGAGGAGAAGGGTGAAGAACAATCTAAAATGTTCTCATAATGTAAAGCAGAGCAGAGGCTGTGGAGTGTGTGTGGCTGGTTTAAGCAGCCTCACCTGGTCCGAGTCAGACTGATTAGACTCTGGGGCTGCTGGGTGAGGCTGCACACCTGTGGGGCGTTGGCCAATCAAGCCCACAGGTTAAACCAGCCACCAACACACACACTCAGGAGGAGTGCTAGCATGTCAGCACGTACCACCTGCTCTGCTTGTTCTCAAACTTTACAATAAACCGGGTTAATCATCATCTGCCTGTGTCCTGCCGTTGGAGGAGCCCTAAAAAGCCACTGTAGATGGCATGTGGCAGGGGAGACCGGCACAGTCTGAAAGCCCCGCGAGGCTGCGGCCACAACTGGACCGAATGAGCGGAGAGGAGGGTGTTTTTACTGCTACTGTGCCAGGGTCATACAATAGCAACAATCGGCTCCAAAAGGTTGAAATCAGTCGAAACAGTCCTCTATTATGGAAAACAGTCAGTCACCTTCAACTTGACCATCTCTGAATGGCTAGAGAACATTCAACAGGCACAGGTCCAAAGAAAAACCCTTTCAACTTTAAATATGCAGACCAGCTGGCCATAAAATCACTCTGTTTTTTTAATAGATATAAAATCTGGGTCTGGCTGCAGCCTTAATTTATCTATGAGCATCAGCAGAGCAAATAAGCTAGTCACCATCTAGTGAGGTTGACCGTGTGTGTGTGTCTTACTGTGTGTGTTCCAGAGGATGTAGAAAGGCTGGACCGGGTCCTGGTGGAGCTTGAGGTTGTCCCACAGGATCTGGATCAGCACATGCTTACTGTCCTCAGACATCCAATGACGAGGGATCTAGAGAGAGAGAGACAGAGAGACACGAGAGAGAGAGACAGAAAGACAGAGGGAGATAGAGAGAGAGATAGAGACAGAGAGAGTCAGAGAGCGAGACAGAGGGAGAGAGAGGGGGGGGGGGGGCGGAGGGGGGGGGGGGTGGGGGGGGGGGTGGGGTGG
>OMNO01080844.1:0-13515 GCA_900303215.1 Trachyrincus scabrus
GGGTCAGGCAGTACAGGGCAGGGTGTGTTTGTGTAATCACCGTCAGAAGAGGATGCCAAAAGAGACCGACCACGACGACAGGCGGATAATTGTTTGTTTTATCATCGGTTCATCAGCGGCGACTAAGAATGCAGTGAAGCGAGTTGCCCGGGAATGTTCTAGAATTCTAGAACGGGGAAGTATTTTTTTCAAGAGGAGAGTGCCACACGAAAACCACAAACTTGGACAATTTACATGTGCAGCGGTGGTAAATAATTGAGCAACTTTAAAAGTTTGAGTTGTACCGTACCAGCAATTAGAGGAAAGTATTTAGCCAATTAAAATGACTCGCCAGGCACTTGAAGTTTTAAAGAGTGAGCCATTAAATATGAAATGGTTTTTCTTTCACTCAAATATGCGATCATAATGTCAAGCCAATACTTAAGATTTTTTGATGTCTATCAACAATCTCCTTTCAGTAACAAAACTGAACTGGTTTTACAAAAATGCTGTTCCTCCTTTGTTGTTGTTTCAACATTTAGTCTAGTACACAAGTGCACCTTTCATGACTGTAAATTCTTTACAGTCCCTTTTATCAGCTCCCCAAAAACTAAAACGAAAATGTAAATACGCGTTTAAGTTCCCTGTCCGACAAAGGGTCCACGAAGGTTAAATTGGGTCGTGGATGTGGACCATGTGTAGCTATTGTGGCAAGGTTTTATGAGGCTCCCCTTGTCACAATCGGTGATGTCTTCGGGCACAAAGGGCTTTTCCAAACGGCCGTGGCTGTGGTTTTTCTAATGCTGCGGGGACAGCGCATGACATCACAGACACAGTAGGCCTCGTTGATCTACGCTCGGACGGGACCCAAAGGTTGACCAGCTGCCAGCAGCAACACGCTCCCATGGTTGCCCTGGTTCATTTGAATAGGATGGACTGTAAAGCCTTGTTGCAAATAGAACATGACCTCACTGCGTTTTATATAAGCTATCAATGCATGACGTTTCCATCCTGCATTTGATTGGCTGAACTTTTGTAACTATTGTACCCATATATATATATACACGAGTATAATATGTGTCTATGTATGAAGTGTGAAGTGTTCTAAAATACATTTTGAAAATAACTATTACAAAAGTCAAATACTCCATTAACATCATTTCATTGTGATGTTTAATACATCACAATGTGTTAAACATCACAAGTCTGACTTTAATGTAATCTGTAATGTAATGCGCATGTGTTAAAAAGAAAAGATGGAGGCTGCCACCAATTAGTAATTAGTTAAAATCTATCACTTTTATCTCCTTACATTACAGTCTACACTTGGCAATCACACTTATCTTTATGAACATAAAGATTGTTAATATTAGGGGACCTATGTACGCTACTTCGTAGGAACCATATTGTAATCGTTGGTATTATTATTATTTTGCCAAAATCTCAATATCTCGGAAACTACAAGCCAACTTTGGCAGTTGGCAGTAAGAGCACAATTTCATATACAATTCAAGTGACCTGCAGCAGAATTAACGGCACCTTGGAGACATGGTTTTTGTTGTCTTTGTGTACTTGTGGTTAACCAAATTCAAAGAGCTTTATTGGCATGGAAACGGCATTGGGCTTTGTGTGCCAAAGCACAAAAATGTAAATGAGATGCAAAATAAGATAAAATACCAAAATTAAATGGTCAAAAAAACACAATAAAAAGAAAAAAATGTGTATACAGTGAAAAAGTATTTGACTAAGACTAATAAAACCATCTCTCTCTCTCTCTCTGGTCCTCAGTCGTCGTCTTCGTCCCAGGAGCGGCTCCATCAGCTGCCCTACCAGCCCACGCAAGACGAGCTCCACTTCCTGTTCAAGCACTTCCGCAGCTCCGAGAGCGTAACCGATGACGACGGGCGGCCCTCGCCCTTCATCCGACCGCGGTCCCGCAGCCTCAGGTACAAACTAACCAACCAATCAGCTAGCTAGTCTCCACACCAACCTCGGGTACATACCAATCACCACCCAATCAGAGTACTTTATTGATCCAACCAACCACCCAATCAGATTCAAAGAGTACTTTATTGATCCCGCAGGAAATTGTTACTGTCATAGGTGCTCTGCTCAAAGATAGTAACACGCATAGTAAAAATAGAGAATAGAAATAAAATAAGCAAAACTGACAGTTCACAGTAACTCGCATTCAAACAGCAAGAATCAAGAGTTCAATGCCAAGGCCGACAAAACTACACACCCTAGAACCAAAAACAGCCCATCTAGTGATCAACCTGTCGATTTTAAACCTGCGCACTAGGTTCATCAAGATAAGTGTGATTGTCAAGTGCAGATGGTAATGCAATCAGACCCAAAAGTGAATTTCCGCTAACTAATTACTGATTAGTGGCAGCTGCCCCTCCAGCTCTTCCTTTAAACCCATGCTGAGTCGCACTGAGCGGCCATCTGAGAACCAAGATGGAACCAAGATGGCCGCTAGGTGAATAAGAACCATGGCATTGGAAGTGCTACAAAACCTGGGCGTCAAACCGGCTTCCAGAAATGTGAACTTTGTATCACGTTACTGCATTAACTTTGAGCAGGGCGCTGTGCCAGGTGAATTGTTTACAGCCTAGTCTGCCATCAGCCAGCGCTCTCTATAGGCACAGACAGGCGTGGGGCTATATACTGTATAGGTTTGTGGTCCTAATTAGGTTTTGACTGTATAGCCTCTCCAACGAAGGAGACAGGAGACCCATGAAACAAGAGTCCATGAAGGCTTGAATATGTCACAGTGAAGATGCATGTGAATTATTTTATTTTGGGGTGGGGGTGAAGCTAGAAGGCTTACAGAGTAGCTCTAGCTCCTGTGCACCACGGATGTGTGCGCTATAGCTGCTGTCTGTGTCAAGCGAATGCTAATTGGTTGCGCACGGCAGGATATCCTGTTGGCAACATGGAACTGAAACAAAACCCAAACAAACAAAGACAAACAAAAAATATGGCTGTTCTGCAGTTTTTATTGAGGAGTATAGATTTGATTAATCCAGGGCAATATCGATGAATTAATAGCCATTGATAAGTCAAACTGAAATATGACCCACATGAACAAAGATGAACAGAAAATAAGTATAATAATAAGTACTAGATATCTAAATATCTACAGCCTTCTACTCTCTCTCCTCTTGGAGGGAAGCTGGTGTGTTGTTGTTCTGAATCCCTGGTGTGTTCACGCCACGCACGGTCGATAAGTGTTCCACATCTCACAGAACCCTCACCTTCACCCAGACAGACCCACCACACTGTGAGACTGGGGGGATGTGGGTTCTGTCTGGCTGGCAGCAGGCAGCTGTCCTCCTCTATTGTGGAGCATTGGAGGAGGACGCATGCAGGCCTGCATGCTCCTCTGTGCAACAACAGAAGCAGTAGCAATGGGCTTTATTAGTTCCCCCACCCAGGCATGGGTGGGTGAACTAATAATTAGTTTTTCTCCTTAATGTTTACCAGGGAGTTGTCTTTAATATCTGTTTTTCTCTTACTGCTATGGGGCTATCATTTGTGTGTTTTGGCTAGTTAAAAGTGCACATGTGGGAAGGCTTTTGAGACTGTGTAGGGATTACAGTGAATACACTGGATTTAGTGAACACCATGCCTAGACACCAGGGCTTTGACATTCACTGTTGTTCTGTTAGCTGTCCTGGTAATGCTGTTGCTGTGATTCAAACCTTATATTGATTTGACCTACTGTACTTCATTCTGGATCAGCATATAATCAATACAATCGGATCAACACCCTCAGTCTTGATCTGCTATATATATAAATAATATTAAATGTTGCAATGAATGAAAAGGTTCCCAATAGATATAACATTAAAATCACTATTTAGAAGTGTATCCCGCTAGCCCTACAACAGTAAAAAGCAGGTAAAAAACTGTGTGGCCAGTGGAGCTCTGGTGTGATTGTAACGCAGGTATAAAATACAGGTTAACAGGTGTACATTGGTGGAAACTATCGCGGACCTAAAAAAAGAAGAAGAAAAAAGCGATTCGAGTTTTTGGGTATTTCTTGCATCCCTAGTTTGGATCTGGGCTGATCCTGATTCAGGGTTTGATTGGTGATTGTTGAGAGTTACCTCATCATTGTTATTGGTTGATTGTTGGTATGTCCGTCCTTCGCTTTTAGTTTTCTGTTTCAGAGGATGTTGGGTTGATCGCATGGTAATGTCAATAAAACATTTTTTAAAAGGTACATATCACAATAAAAATGTGCTTTAGAAAGGTTAAAAATCAACATTTTTGTGTCATGGCTAAAATTCATTGCTTTAATGGACAAATGCAAAACGTGGAGATTTGAGATATAGCCTTTACTATTACTATTACTAGTATTTAGTCATTTAGCAGACACTTTTTATATCATTTAGCGGACAAGAAATTGAACTGTTTTAGATACACATTAATAAGCAGGTAGGGGACAGGCCTGCAGGTAGACAGTTCACGTTGGGGTTCACACCCAGAACCCTTTGGCTGTGAGTCAAACACTAACCACTACTACACTATCCTGCCCCTATAAACACCCGTACCTAGGGGTTTCCAGCAGGGGGGTTTCTCTGTCTTCCC
Source organism: Trachyrincus scabrus (assembly GCA_900303215.1). Taxonomy (NCBI): domain Eukaryota; kingdom Metazoa; phylum Chordata; class Actinopteri; order Gadiformes; family Macrouridae; genus Trachyrincus; species Trachyrincus scabrus. The sequence goes on from OMNO01080844.1 coordinate 4,579, forward strand.
CTCTCTCCCCTGTCTCTTCCATGCTGATAAGTCAGGACTGAAGGGTGGCCATGATGGAGCCATCTTTACATCTGCCTGAGGGATGGCCAGACACTGGCTCGGATAGTCGTCAGTTACATTGTCGAACTGAGAGACTAACTGGTTGTTTTTGCTTCTGTCATAGCCCCGGGCGAGCGAGCAGCTCCTTCGACAATGAGACTGTGATGATGAACCATGTTTACAGAGAGCGCTTTCCGAAGGTAGGTTTCTCTGAGAGGATCTCCCCCGTTAAACCCAGGGATGCTTAGTTCTCTATTTAAACCACAGAAGACCTTGGTTCTTGGTTCTCTATTAATACCACAGAAGTTCTTGGTTCTTGGTTCTCTATTAAAAACACAGAAGTTCTTGGTTCTCTATTAAAACCACAGAAGTTCTTGGTTCTCTATTAAAACCATGGAAGTCTCTACCAAACCCAGAGAAGAACTTGGTTATCTGTTTAATTCGTAGAAGATCTCTCTCTCTCTCTCTCTCTCTCAAGCCATGAGAAAATCTCTCGCAATGAATGCTGTAATGGTTTTTTTACATCTTGTTACATTCTTAAAAGGCCAATAGAGAACCAAACGCTAATTTATGTCTTATGTGTGTCTGTTTATATGCATGTGCCTCTCTATGTTGTGCCAACGGACTTGGACTGTTTGTGCATGCCATGTCGCTCTCCTCTGTCTGTCTGTCTGTGTGTGTGTGTGTGTGTGTGTGTGTGTGTACACCTACATGATCCTCTCACCTCACCTCCAGGCCACGGCCCAGATGGAGGAGCGGCTCCTGGAGGTGATCAGCCACTGCTGCCCGGACAGCTGCCTCCCCCTGGCCGACGGGGTGCTGGGCTTCATCCAGCACCAGCTTGCCGAGCTGGTCCGCGACTGCCTGGACAAGTCCCAGAAGGGCCTGGTCACCTCCCGGTACTTCGCCGAGCTCCAGGAGAAGCTGGAGAAGCTGCTTCATGAGGTGAGCGGACGAGGAGCGCTGGTTGTTTGGTTGCTATGGAGATTCGTACACGAATCGCACGGTGTCGAATCGTGTCACACGGTGTCCAAAACAGAGAGTCGAATGTTAGTTTCTATGGCAACCCCGTCGCCCCTCTCCTCCGCGGCGTGCCAGAGAGCACCAGGCCGTGTGCACACGCCGACAGACGGGAGGCCCGGCCAACTTGGCAACCAGGCTGCAGCCGAGCCGAGCTGATAACTCTGTTCTTATAGAAAAGAACACACAATACTCACACTCTCTTGCTCACCAGCTCTCCCTCTCTCTAACTTTTGCTCTCCCTCTCCCGCTAGCTGTGTCTCTCTCGCTAGCTCTCTCAATCACTAGCTGTCTCTAGCTCTCTCTCTTTCACACTCAAGCTCTTTCTCATACTCTTTTGTGTACCATGTGGAAATGGGTCGACCCAACTCGTTCTTTCTATTCCCTCTATTCTAGCCTCTGTGGAGCTGGTGGTCAGACAGCATATGAACTAGATCTATTGAAGCAAACCTTTCAAAGCCATGATTTTGTCTTAATTCCCCAGAAAGTTAGTGGTAGAGTCTGTTCAGCTTTTTGCTACTAAAGCAAAATTTGAAAAGCTTTATCAATATTTGTACTTAAAATGCATCTCTATAGCTCTATATTAAGTATTAAGAATCAATCCAGACCCATCCTCTTTCCAACTTTCAACACTGCCATTGTTTTGGTTCACCGTCAGTTGATTGTACGACACCAGATGACACAAGCTAATTTTAGCCCGTTAGCTGTGCCGTTGAGCCAGTGATGAGCTAGCTGTGGGCGTGGATAAGCGGGACGTGAACACACCTCGGTGTCACCGGGGTGACACACGTCAGCCCCGTCGATCCAGACATCTGCTGGGGAAGGCAGTCGATGACTAATTCAAAAAACCCTCTCCTCCTCTCATCCAACCCCGTCGACCGGCAGGCAGACAGGGGGAGATTGTTCTATTAATTACGCCCCGTTTTTTACGTAATTCTGTCTCTGACGTTTCTTCCGTCCTGCGCGGCCTGCATGGTATTTCTGTCAGTTCCATCTGCCAGCAGAGCCCTTTGTGTGTTGTGTTTGATGTTCCCTCGCCAGGCCATATGGGTAATTCTTGGGTTATTGGTGGATGATTCAGCTACGGGTTGCTCATGGGTAGTCTCCGGTTTTACATGACTATCTGGTTTCATCGGGCTTAACTTACCCAGGAATGTGTCAATTCTTTAGTAGACAGTCTTCCCTTGCACTGTGTGGAGAATAAGTGGTCTATTTGACTATTACTATGTCATTTAGACGACTTTTATCCAAAACAAGTGAATTCAGATATAGCTCATTAATGAGCAGGTAGATGCCAACAGGTAGGCTGCTAACATTGGAGATCGAACCCAGAACCTTTTTTGGCTGGTAGTCAAACACAGTAGCCGCTAAATAGCCCCTGTCTACAGTAGGCGAGAGACAAACCACTTTGACGTGGTTCATTCATTTCAACAACTGATCTGTAATACTTGTTTGTTCAGTATATGGTATTTCAACCGTGAAGTGGTCAATGATTTGTGCCAGGGTCAGCATACTGGCCCATAGTGTGATCAGCACAAGGTCAACTGAACAGAGAGACTGCAACACGGATATAGGACATTCGTTCTCTAGAAAATATATTCTAGAGCAGTGATTCTCAACTGGTGCGTGGCGACCCACTTATGAGGGCATTTTGAGTGTGTTGCAGAGCATATGCCAAATCTTAATCTTTAGAAAGAAGCCCATGAAATAACTAATGTTTCAATGTTAATTCATGTTTCAATCAGGGGTGCAAACGTGTACTCGAATAAACGAGTACTCATCAAGCAAATCAAACGAAAGATATTGTAATCGAAAATCGTTTTGCAGTCATCTTACGAATACATTATATATTATGTTAGGTATACACCGCTGGACACACAGGACTCATTCCGGTGATAACATCTTTAGTTCCCCGCATCATATTGCTGTAATTCGGAGCCTGAATATCTGTTGAATATCCAATATCTTTCTAATTTAAAAAATATATACTTTTGAACTACATCAAATGCCCAGGAGACGGTATGAGTCCCGTGTGTCTAGCGGTGTATACCTGCCCAAGAGACGGTATGAGTCCCGTGTGTCTAGCGGTGTATACCTGCCCAGGAGACGGTATGAGTCCCGTGTGTCTAGCGGTGTACCGTGTGTCTAGCGGTGTATACCTGCCCAGGAGACTGTATGACTCCCGTGTGTCTAGTGGTGTATACCTGCACAGGAGACTGTATGAGTCCCGTGTGTCTAGCGGTGTATACTTGCCCAGGAGATGGTATGAGTCCCGTGTGTCTAGCACCCTGTCTGGCCACCCTCCCGTTCAAACTGAATTCCACCCATCCTGAAAACAGTTGGGCCAATCACAACCATTTATCTAATATGGGGCGGGTTTGATACGATGACCGTTGAGGCATTTTCGTAAACAACTGAGATGGCTGCCGTCAATGTGGAACGGTCTGTTGAATCCGCTTTCGCGGCAGTATTGAACGAACTGGACGGTATATTTTCTCTAAAAGCTGAACAAACAACTGCACTTAAAGCTTTTGTTGATAAGAAAGATATGTTTGCCGTACGTTTCATTGCTCTGATTGGTTGTAGGTCCACCCAATTGCGTCCAGAGGCATTTTGGTCTGTGCCCGTTTAACTCCCCTTGGAAAGAGTATCCAGAGAAATACGCATTTGCGAATTGGTCTGGCGATGCCAGGCTATATCCTGCTAGCTCTACAACAGTAAAAAGCAGGTCAAACCTGTGTGGGTGTAACGCACATGGACTGTATTAGCTCTGACACGATAAGCTGAATGTCTCAATGCATTACCATGACATGATTTGCTTAATGTATTAACTTTAATATGTCCTGCTAATTTGATTAGCGACCACATAATTAGCTAAATGTATTAGCTATCACACGGTTTTGCTATCTGTACTAGCTGTGATAAGCTGTGATAAGCTAAATATATTGGCTATCATGTAATTAGCACAATGTATAAACTGTGACACGATTAGCTCAACGTGTTAACCATCACATGAGGATTTTTCTCACAGTACTAGGCCTGAGATGACCTTCTAAGCGACTTAACCGTGACCTCTGTGTGTGCACGCAGGCGTACGAGCGCTCTGAGAGTGACGAGGTGACGGTCATCATCCAGCTGGTGAAGAAGATCCTCATCATCATCTCCCGGCCGGCACGCCTCCTCGAGTGCCTGGTGAGGAAATGGCAGACCGGGTAGCAGAGCTGCTCCGAAATGGAAAATGTGATTGGTTCTGTAGAAACAGATGGGGTGTAACAAGTACGCACACACTCCAGTGGGATTCCAGCGGGATGGCTTTGACCTTCATTATTGCTAACGCCACCATGTGGGCGTGCGTCTATCTATCATGCTAACGATACATTTTGAGGCCATAATAATGTATTATATTATGTTACGTGTACACATAAGACCCTTTGTGTAGAAAGGAGCAGTCTTGTTGTCATGTTAAGACGGTGATAATAGTCCATTTAATGTCCTAGACACTTTTGTTGTCACTACTGTCACTACACATTATGCAGTGATAATTGTATGGGAGATGTCTGTTGGGTACACTGCCTGTTGGAGATAGCTGAGTTTCACAAATCTAAGTTGAATAACCACAATGTGCTACAATGCTTGTTAAGTCAAGCATTGTAATGAAACCTGTGATGCTGTGTTGACAGGAGTTTGACCCGGAAGAGTTCTACCACTTGCTAGAGGCTGCAGAAGGTCACGCCAAGGTCGGCCAGGGCATCAAAACGGACATCCCCCGGTACATCATCAACCAGCTGGGTCTGACCCGAGACCCTTTACAAGGTCAGGTCACGCTTCTGTCACCACACCAACTCACCTGGATCCAAAGTATTCCACACAGTGATCCACTACTAGTGCCTCCTATTCTGCTATGCAAAAACTAAGATGAAACTCCGCGACACACACACACACACACACACACACACCATGTCTAGCTTAGCGGTGGGACTTTGAGGATTAGTGCCATGCTCACTAATAGTGTTGCTAATAGAATGTTTTTCCCTCTGCCCCGTCCTGCAGACATGGTGCAGCTTGAGCAGTACGAAGTCACTCCCTCCCTGTCTCTGGACCTGGAGGCTAGTATGGAGGTAAGTCACTCCTTCCCTGTCTCTGGATCTGTAGGCTAGTATGGAGGTAAGTCAGTCCCTCTCTGGATCTGGAGTCTAGTATGGAGGTAAGTCACTCCTTCCCTGTCTCTGGATCTGGAGACTAGTATGGAGGTAAGTCACTCCTTCCCTGTCTCTGGATCTGGAGACTAGTATGGAGGTAAGTCAGTCCCTCCCTGTCTCTGGATCTGGAGGCTAGTATGGAGGTAAGTCAGTCCCTCCCTGTCTCTGGATCTGGAGGCTGGTATGGAGGTAAGTCAGTCCCTCCCTGTCTCTGGATCTGGAGGCTGGTATGGAGGTAAGTCAGTCCCTCCCTGTCTCTGGATCTGGAGGCTGGTATGGAGGTAAGTCAGTCCCTCCCTGTCTCTGGGTCTGGAGGCTGGTATGGAGGTAAGCACCGACTGCTGACATCATGTGAAGCTGCTTCTTCTTCCCATTCAGGCACAGCAGTGGGTTGCAGCAGCGGAACCACAGCCCTTTGATTTATGGTCTATAGCTATAGTATAAGATGAGATAACGCTTTGTTAGTCCCGGGAGGGAAATTCAAGTGTTACAGCAGCAAGAAAATGACAGAAACAGTGCAGATCACAGACAAGGATAAAGAAATATGAAATGGACCTTAAAAAAAATAGGTCAGCAATATATAAATAAGCAAATGTAATAGAATACACTAAATATATCAGCACATAAACAGCATATGGAAAAATATTTTTAACATAAAAACAATATCTACACAATGGAGATCAGATACAGAACAGATACTGTCGCATGTATTATCGTCTGTAGCTACAGACTATTGATACTGTTTGTTCCCTCCCTCCATCTAGAACAAGTTTCCTCAGACGCTCACTCCAACACGACGGAAACCTCTGGAAAGTGATTTTGAAACCATCAAGTTGATCAGCAACGGGGCTTATGGGTAAGGAGTAGGCATGGGGATTTCCTGAGTATTCTACCTAAACTTCATGCCCATATATTAGGATCACCAAAGAACCATAAAGGTTCATCAACACTTACTCTGAGGTATTTTAAAACCCAGCACAATGACTCCTAGTCATTGTTTATGCGCATGACAAATACACTTGAAACCGAAGTTACTCAAGCGGCTCTGATCGAACATGTTTCCGCTCTGGTCCGTCATTTCCCCCAGGGCCGTGTACCTGGTCCGGCACAAGGAGACCCGGCAGCGCTTCGCCATGAAGAAGATCAACCGTCAGAACCTGGTGCTGAGGAACCAGATCCAGCAGGCCTTTGTGGAGCGAGACATCCTCACCTTCGCCGAGAACCCCTTCGTGGTGTCAATGTTCTGCTCCTTTGAAACCAGGCGACACCTCTGCATGGTCATGGAGTACGTGGAAGGTACGGCGGACTACCGTGGTGTTCTAGGTCCATACCAGGGGCTGGGGCTGATGGCAGAGACATGCAGCAGGATTTAGAGTCATTTTATTCTAATTTTGTATGCAAATGTCACCTCAGGAACGTATATTTGTTGGATGCTATGGATACACCCCAGGCTTGCGAAAAAGCAGGAAAAACGTCTCGCAGGGAAAACAACGCGAGGGGACAGCCATGCGGGAAAAAAGAAGCGAGCCTCCACCCTCGCGAGATAAAAAAGACGCAACATTAAATGCCCGCCCACGAAGGCGACGGCGAAGCCTCCGGTCCGCAGAAGGAAGTCATGATGGCATTAATGTGAAATCTAACTGTGTGTTCTGTCTTTATACAGGCCTATTATATGCAATAGACCTATTATATACAATAGGCCTATATTAAGTAGGCCTATACCAAATATATTAAATGACTCTCAAATGAATGTCTTTCAAAGTATACAATATTTAGGCCCAACACTAAATACAATAACTGCGTTCTTGTGTCTGAGACGCGTCGCCATGCATACAGAGTTCTCAACAACTTGAGTCTTATTATTCGTTCGTTCCTATAACTATATGGGCCAAATTAACAAGGTTCATGAAGGTTGCATTGAAGCGATTGCATTTGCTTGCAAAACTAAATGACTCGTTGAAAAAGGACAGTGAAGGACACTGAATTCTTCATTGTGGGTGTGATTGTGTGTGTCTGTGTGAAACAAACCAAATATATTAAATGTCTTAAACGAATCAATCAAATTTTACGATAGGTTATAATAAACTAAATACAATATGTGTGTGTTGTTGTGTCGGACACACACCGCCATACGAGTTCTCTACTGCGTGATGCGTTATCCGTTCTTTCATATAATCATATAATGTAGGCATTTCCTTGTGTAACCCTGTCTTTAATTACCGCTGTCATGGTCCGCGTGGAAATAGTCAGACGCGGAAATAGGCAGAGCTGGGTTGGGGGGTGTCCTCGGACGGTAGTCACACTCGTGTGTTTTAGCCCTCGCACGGGCGGGCGCACACGAAATTGGTTAGATATGGGCAAACATTTCAATTTGCCGTTTTGTCATTTAGACACTTTTATCTCATGCCAGCAACCATACAACTGTAAGAGAACATGAAAACATTGTTCACATTGTGTGACTTGCTGCTGTGTGTTTGTGTCTAGGTGGGGACTGCGCTAACCTTCTGAAGAACATGGGTCCCCTACCCGTGGAAATGACCCGGATGTACTTCGCCGAAACGGTGTTGGCCCTAGAGTACCTCCACAACTATGGCATCGTACACCGGGACCTCAAACCCGACAAGTGAGTGTCCCCCTCTTTCAGAGCTTTTTCCCCTACAAGCAGCGTTAGTTTGTACTCCTGGAGAAAGATAAAAATAAAAACTGATTGCGGTGCAGTAGCAGTAAGGTTATCCAGTGCTACTGTGCTTGCTCTAGGGCCAACACTAGAATAATACTGCTGCTAATACTCCCCATAGTTAGAATCTTTAATGCACATTTTCCCCACTATTTATCTTAGAAGTAAACTCGGAACATGGCCCCATAAAAGAGGGTTATAAGACGATTCCTCTTATGTTTTTTGTCCTTTGTGCTACACTGTGCCTCCCAAGCTGGTGTTTCGCCGCCGTTTTAAACTCTAGTCCTGATCCCCTCCTCCTCTTCCTCTCCCACCAGTCTGTTGATCACGTCCATGGGCCACATCAAGCTGACGGACTTCGGCTTGTCTAAGATCGGCCTGATGAACATGACCACGAACCTGTACGAGGGACACATGGAGAAGGACACCAGGGAGTTCATAGACAAACAGGTGGGTCCTCTAACCTGGTGGTGTTTGTCCTGGTCCCTTCTGTGGTCTTGGAGGGTTCGAGGGGTTTGTGTTTATCCGGTGAAACCCTTTGAGACTCTATATTCTTATAAAGAGTTATACAAATAAACTGTACATGACGTGACTTCCTGACATAAAACTGTCAACTGTTTCCAACTTATTTGATTAAAGATGTAATGAAATTTGCTGCCATTTCCTTTAATTCTGTTGCTATGTCCTCCATGTTAGGTTCTGTTGCCATGTCCTCCATGTTAGGTTCTGTTGCTATGTCCTCCATGTTAGGTTCTGTTGCTATGTCCTCCATGTTAGGTTCTGTTGCTATGTCCTCCATGTTAAGTTCTGTTGCTATGTCCTCCATGTTAAGTTATGTTGCTATGTCCACCATGTTAAGTTCTGTTGCTATGTCCTCCATGTTAGGTTCTGTTGCTATGTCCACACTGTTCTATGTCACGTTGCCATGTCCTCTATCTTACCTCATGTCTCGGTTGTTGTGTAGGTGTGCGGTACACCAGAGTACATCGCCCCAGAGGTGAT
>OMNO01080846.1:0-12233 GCA_900303215.1 Trachyrincus scabrus
GAGTGACGTGGTGGGTAGACGCTACTCTCTGCTGACCTGCCTGGTGCTGAGTTCACTGGGCTACGGCTTGCTGGGACTCTCCACCAGCATCACCCTGTTTGTCGTGGCACGGATTCCCGTGGGTGAGTAGCCATCCTGTCACTTGACGGTTAGCGGCCGAGGTACGGTGAAGTGATCTCTCACTTTACCAGCCCTTTTGATCTATTTATTTTTCACCAAGTGCCGTTCGGTGAACACTTTCGTAACAAGCAGCAGTGCAGTTATGTAGGATATGCTCACGGATAACATTGTCAACCATACAATTATGTATTGAAGATTTTTTTATATCAAGAGTTTGATATTAATTGCAAGCATGTGCTGTGCACTATTTTGTACCCTCAGGGCTGTTCAAGCACTCACTGTCCATCTGCAGAGCCCTGCTGTCAGACCTGGTGTCTGAGTCGGAGCGCCCCCTGGTGATGGGACACTTCAACGCAGCGTCCAGCGTGGGCTTCATCCTGGGCCCGGTGGTGGGAGGCTACCTGGCCGAACACGAAGGGGGCTTCTACACTTCCTCGTTCACCTGCGCCACCATTTTCCTCCTCAACGCAGGTAGGGAGGGTGGCGGTGATCATCATTGTGTGCGTGTGTGTGTGTGTGCGTGTGCGTGTAGTAGCTAGTAACTATAGTGCAGTCTATATATACAATGGAGAATGCAAACCTCATGCAAATGGTCCAAAGTTTCCACGAAACAGATGTTGATGTCGCAGACCGCGATATGAAATGGTACTCACTGATAACAAGCCATGTGTGAACCTCTGACATAATGGTCTGTGTACTGATATCATCTGTGAATAAAAGAGGTGTGTTTGAAGGGGGTTTTGTAGGAAGTAGGAAATCATAAAATGTAAATTCATTTGATAAATTTTAACCAGCAATTGACATACTAAAGTCTGACTAAACATGAACCGTGACGTGAACCTGTCTCGTGGGCCCCAGGGCTGGTGTGGATGCTGCCATGGAGTGAGGCACTAGTAAAGAGGACCGACGCCAACTCCAACAGCCACATTTGCGAGGTCTGTCCCGACTACAACGCCGCCAAGAGCGTAGCCTACCAGAACGGCTCCTCCCAAGGGAACAACCACCACACCGTACCAGGGGAGAAGCTTCCCGACCCCGGGTCTCCCAGCCCGGGCAAGCCGCCCTCCAGATTCCCCGGGTGGAGGCACGTGTCCCTGCTGCAGCCCGCCTGGAGGCAGCTGTCCTTGGTGGGCTCCAGGATCCAGCTGGTGGCCTCGTCTGACATGTGGGATCTGTTCCTGGTGCGCCTGCTCATGGCCATCGGCATCATGCTGTACTACAGCAACTTCACCCTGGCCATGGAGGAGCGCTTCTTCATCAAGCCTAAGGTGACGGGCTACTTGATCAGCTACAGCAGCACGCTGGGCGCGCTGGCCGGCTGCCTGGTGGGGCCCGTCACCCAGCTGTACGACAAGGACATGCCGGCCTTGCTCTTCCACTCCACCGTGCTCACGTGCGGCCTCATCTTCCTGTACGCCACCGCGCCCAACGTCTGGCAGGTGGTGATCAGCTCCACCTTCTTCGCCGTCTCCACCACCATCGGGCGCACCTGCATCACAGACCTGGAGCTGCAGCGTGGGGGCCTGCAGGCCAGCGGGACTCTGATCGGGGCCGGGCAGTCGGTCACGGCCATCGGACGCATCCTGGCCCCTCTGCTCTCTGGGCTGGCCCAAGAGTTCAGCCCGTGTGGACCCCCCAGCCTGGGTGTCCTCCTGGCTCTGTCCGCCGCCATCTTGCTCATGTTCCGGATCCCCAAGTGGAGCAGCAGAGGGAAAGCCAAGATGGCCAAACTCTGAGACACACAGAGACAGACAGAGTGGGAGAGAGAAAGACACAGAGACAGAGTGGGAGAGATACAGAGAGAGAGAGAGTGTGAGAACAAATGGCGTGAAACTCTGTTTCTACTTATCAAAGAAATCATTATTTTTTTATAAGAGGCCAGTGGCAGACATTAGCAGTAGATCAAAGAACTGTGCCTATGCCATACTTACCTGTATAGGTAGCAGAAGGCGGTAGTAGTTACGGGTCACTACAGGATTGAATGGTGTGTGTGTGTGGGTGCTGGATATCACCAGAGAGAATGAATGCAACAAAAACAAACAACCCCAAAGAGCAGTGATTTCAGGTCAACACTTGAACATTCAGGACTGCCTTTCTTTTTGGAAGAGCAAAAGTATTGACATGGAGAAGGACAGTGACTCTTCCTGTTGCTTTATTTGATAGCTTAACCACTACACATCCCAAAGGTCCTCGTTTAAAGGAAATAAGGTTCTGTTCCACGTACCCATAGTCAAACGAGACCATTTACCGTACCATTTCTCAACTAGCCCAGCGATCGGTTCAACCGAGTTAGCATTTGACCGAGTTAGCCAAAATCAATGGAAGCAGATGGAGATTGACTAACTCCGTCAGTGAAATGAGGGTAGAATACACCATTCCAGCTTCTCCAAAGTAAAGATATTTTCGCGATTTGTGAACAGTTAATCTAATAAAAAAAAACTGACGGAGCTGGTCAATCTCATCTGCTTCCATTGATTTCGGCTAACTCTGTCAAAGGCTAACTCGTCGGATTAAGCTCTGGGCCGAGTGAGAGAGTGGTATGGTGCTTCCTGTTTGACTATGGGTAAGTCAGAGTATTCCTTTAAAGGTGCTGTAGGTAAGAATCGGCAGTTGTAAAGAAAGAGAGAGAGAGAGAGAGAGAGAGAACAAAAAAGCAAGAAAATATTTTGAAACTAAACAACCCAAAAACGTCCCCTCCCTCTCTGCTCACTCCCGCCCTACGTTTTCCACCATTGAGAAGTGTTTTACATTCACCCACCTGTGATTGACAGGCAAGATGGATTCCCAATCAGGGAAGAGATGCCCTGATTGAGCCGGGAGCGGTCCAAAATCTAAATGGTCTCATACAGAGTCAGGAGTAGTAAACTAGAAACAGATATTCTCACAGCGCATTTCATTCACTAATAGCTGATGGATGGCTGTGGCATTTGTAAGAAATTACACCTACAGCACCTTTAACTACAAATCCCAGTACTACAAACCCCCAGAAAACATGATGTAATGTACAATTTCATGTCCTAAAAGAGGAAGAGGAGAGGGACCCTTTCTAAACTTTCCCATGAGAAACTCTTTAGGTGTGACTTTTTAGGAGACTGACCAGAAGGTTAGAATGTGGTAGTTTTGGAGTTGCAAGTTGGTCATACAAGTCCAAACTACCTCGACAATACACAAACACCAAACATATTTCATGTGTTTTGGTCAATATACTACTGAAGGTGTTTTTATGGTGATATTTTACTCTGGTTTGATATACAAACGTTTACCGTACCATATTTTAAGTTGCCTTTATTTACATTTGTTAACGTTATGCTGAATTCAGTGCTCCAAGTGGGCCGGGACTTCTACATTGAACCATGACTTTTTCTTGCTATGATAATGATTTGATACACACGCCAACGTGTGAATAAGGGGAGTACTGGCACTTATTTTTTTCCACTTCAAGCACTGGCTGAATTAGAAATGTATTTATCTTGGGTGTGGACACTTTTATAGGGTTTTTCGTTTCTTATTATTTTGTCATTTCCATCTTAAGTTACTGTTATTTATAAAATGGCACTGATTTATAGAGACAAAAGAGATGTGAAGATTTATTTAAGGGAAACCTTAAAGTAATAATGTAAATCCAGATTATTTTAATAGACCATCATGAATAAAATCTTTTTCTATTTTTTGAGTCTCTTGGCCAAAGGTTTTTGTGTTGATATCCATATGCATATCACATTAAACTGAAGCGATATGTTCATCAAGCAGTAAAGAACCAAACAGATGGATATGAGCGGTGGTGGGTCCTCTAATTACAATGCAGGCAGTAAGTGCACAAATTCCCTGAAAGAATTGTAGGACAATACAAACTTGTGTCTAGCAGCAAACGTAAAAATAAATAAAACGAGAACACTGCCACCTACAGGAGTTATCAGGCAAATACCAAAACTAAAAGTATTAGAAATCGTATCTCACATAAATAAATACGAACACATGTATTCAACAGCAATACAATAACAATAGTGTGTAACTAGACTGCCATCTAGTGGACGACCATAAGAAGCACGAGTTTGTAAGAAACATGAGGCGCTCAAGGCTGCCTGTTGAAACGTGTGCTAAAAAATAATAAGTTTGGCCACAAGTTACTAAGAGAACAGACGCATTACTCATAGATAAATTCACACATGCGAACTGTGGATTTGAATTAAAAAGCATTTGTATGGAAGCCTTAATTGAAACTTGCAACTTGCTAAGCCTATCAACTGATTTGACAAACTGCATGAAAGCAAACCTTTAGTTAGCACTGGTCCGTGAGAACAGGGTCATTAGTAGGCCTATCTGGACACCAGAAGCACAAACACAACTAAACAACTACAACCCAGAATATATGACATACAAGAAAAAGGTTCGCAACAAGGTAGTGAGCACATCAACACCATTATGTGGGATGGTCTATGACAGAAGGCCATAGAAAGCAAACATATTTCTAACCCTATAGGGTCTGAAGGGGCTTTATCTGAAGTTGAAGGGAGGTGGGATGAACATAAGAAGGTGACCATACGAAGAAACATTTCTAATCAATAATTCGCTGTGTTGCTTCTGCACATTAATCATAAACTAATTCAATCTGTCTTACATTTCCTTTCACCAATAGAATCGCCAGCTTCTAGTTCTATACAAGCCTATCTGGTTTTTAAAGCATCATCTATCATTCATACGATGCTGAACAATGATTGGTTGTCTACTTAAAATCAAATCAGATTCACGTCACATGATATCATGTCAAGTATAGCAGGTCGGGTTTTGGCATCCGGCTCAAGAATGCCTACAGGTAGGTGTGGACATTAGGGAACGAACCCAATGTTTTGACAGAGTTAAACCGGAGCCAATCCACTATCCTGCCCAGATACTAGAACACAAAAAATCAACAATGTGTTGAGAACAATACTATGTGTGTGTGTGTGTGTGTGTGTGTGTGTGTGTGTGTGTTTATAAAATCAGTATTTTCCTTAATCATATAATTTAGTCTTCAAATAAATAGTAACATACATAAAGACATGTCTGCAAAGCCCTTCTGCTACTTTCCTTTTAGATACATTTTTATTTGCATTCCTTGTACTACATGCTGCTCAGATGTTTGCACACAATCATATGCATTTCCATTCGATAAGCACTGCAGAAAACTTACAGGTCAACCTACCTTAAAACAGGGGTCCCTGATTCAAGGCAGCCTTGCCTCTGCTGCAGGTCCACCAGCATGAATGACAGCAGAATCAGGCATGATTTAACTTTCCTCCCAGTGTGAACAGCTCTCTGCTTGCCTATTAGGGAATAATACCTGAATTGCCAGGGCGCAAGGAGGAGACTGCAGCATTCTTTTGCTAAAGGTAAACCAATGATGTCGGGCCACAAGGCAGTAAGGAGTGCCTTGTGGCCTCACATCATTGGTTAACCCAGAGTGTGTCCTCCCGACTGCTTCTGAATTAAGTAAAGAAGACGATGTTTACCTGAAGAAATGGTAGTAAAAAGCGCCGTGACTTATTGCCGTATATTATTCTGCCAAAACAGAGTTGAAAAATGATTTTCACTTTTTATTAACACAGTGTTAGAAAAAACATGAACATTGAACAGGCCCATTTACAATTCAGCCCGTCATTGTAACAGACAAGACATAACAGACAAACAAGATGTCTTTGCACCACATAACATTTCTTCTAACTCTTAATTACCACTATTGTCAGAAACTTGAAAATGATGGCCAATAACAAACAATGAAAAATAATTTACACTACATACAAAAATAAACTATAAAACGGTTGCATTAATTTAAAAGTTTACACATCAAGTGTGTTATGAGATCAAGTGTGAAGAACACATTTAAATGAAGAAAAAAACGTTGTGTCTAAAAGTAATTGTCGAGAGTTAATAAAAATCTCCCACCCGAGTACTTTGTGCTCCTGATGTGTTTCACACGTCAAAGTCAATCCCTGAATGCATTCAGGCTGCACACCTCCAGGCTCATCGCAAAAACAACCGTCCAATGGCAACACAGAGCTCATGGGGATGAGCCAATGGCATTGTAGCAAGAAGGATCAAGTCTCTTTGGAGATGAACTGGTTACTAAAGCTGACTGGCTTGTCTGACCACACAGTTGTCAGATGAGGAGATCCAGGTTGCCTTCAGGGACCCTTCTGAGACCCATGTTTCCCAGCAGTCCTGCTGCCACGGAAACCCACCACAGCCCTGCGGGCCCTTCACTGCTTCTTGGGGTTCCACTGAGGCCTCCGGAGCAGAGGGTTCCGCACCGTACTGTTGTCCTGCCGCACCGGTGGCTCGGGGGCCCAAGACGGTGACATGGAAGTACTTGCGCGATCCTCCGCTTCTGCGGCGTCGTCCTCGTTTTCAATGTCTTCCGCGGCGGCGTTGTCCGAGTGGCGGCGAGGAGTGGGAACGGGAGGAATGCGCGTGCCACCCCGCCCGGCGTCCTCGCTAATCACGTCCACGGAGGTGGCCTCCATCAGCGTGCCCAGCCGGCGGAGCGGCACCATGGCTCTGGAGGAGGAGCGGGCGGGCTGGCCTAACCGGGAACGTCTGGAGGGGTAGGCCATCTCCGACATGGTCTCCTCATCGCCTGGTAGAGAGGGAAGGGACACGCTGATGAAACGCTCAATCATCCTTCCTTCCTATTACTGCTTCACACTACATGAGTTGCAGAGCAGTTCTGATGTTATGTCTACATCTAGGTACATCTAGCTTCCCCCTTGAGGAAGAGGATTTCTTTTGAATCTTATCTTATTGTGAGGACAGAGGAAAGCCGAAGCGGGAACATGCTTGAGCCCAGATTGGCCATCTTACCTGCACGGCTTCGTCTCTTGAAAGGGAATTGTGAGTCCAGATTCTGCCCGGCAGGCAGAGAGAAGTACTTTTGAGATTTGGGAATCGGCTGGTAAAAACAAAAGATGAAAAATCATTCATGTAAATGAATTGATATTAAGAAGGGTTATTGATTTGCTTTTGTAAATGTCACTACTGTCGTTATATTTTTTTTAAGATCTCATATTGGAGAAGCATCAGCCTCATTGAACTATCCAACATCAATAAGGCACATAAGTCCTTCTACTATTGACTATTTAGTCATTTAGCAGAGGCTAATCCAAAACGACTTACAAATGAATGAATTCACATGCATGCCATTAAGGAGCAGGTAGGGGGTTAGGCGTCTTGCCTACGGGTCGGATGTGGATCAAAGCCAGTACTTTTGGTCTCTGAGTCAAACAGCACCTAACCGCTAAGACTATCTGTGACAGCTGTGTCTTCTCCTACCGTGGTCTGGAAGCTTCCGGGGCGGAGGCTGCGCCGGATGCTGTTGTGGCGTCGGATCAGGATCTCCTTGGCCTGGCTTTCGTTGGGCAGCGTGTGCTTGTTGGTGTATGCCACCGTCTGGTAGGAAACGCGGTGGAGGGAAACGTCAGGCACAACAGAAAGCCTACAGAGGAGATTCTAGTGAAATGGCTGGGGGGCCGTGAAGTGATTCCACCAAAACTAAAGATAAGCTCCGAAAGCTTCCTAAACAACATTCCAACACACTTAAGGAATTTCTAAGGCAATCCAAGATGTCTCGCTTGACGGTGTAACGGTATATCTCCGGACCCGTGGCAAATTCCAATGCGTGTTGTTAAAACGGCAAATGGCAATAAACAACTTTCTGATTCCGATTCTGATTCTGATATAAGATAAACAGTACTGTTGGTCGCCCTGGACTATTTTAACAACCTGCAGTATTTTACGGGCAATACCTACCTTGCCAAACAGAGACTGACCACACCTGTTTGCACCGTTAAGGGTTGAGAGAACATAGTGCTTCTGTCTAGACCCAGCAAGTCCAGATACTAGCCCCGGCTGACACTGCCTGGCTCCATTACACCATCGTCTCCTCTCTTTACTCAAGTCTGTGTCAACACAGATACTCTTTAGAAGTCCCATCATGCAATTAGTAGATAGCCCTAACTCAAACAAACTAATCCCCTGATTCAGAAGGTCTTCGTTGTCCTTTCCCGTTGGTCTGGCTGGAATTTATATCTACAAAAACAAACATGGCTATGTTTTGAGAGTGTATATTATGAGTACGAACACACACGTTGCCTTGCTTTGACTTGGTGGATTTTGTTGTTGTTGTTATCTTACCCTTAAAACCGTCATTGATACAAACGGAAACATAGGAGAAAAATACTCAATAAAACCTCTCAACCTCCTACTGCAGTAGAATGCCGTCAGACCTGTTGAGTGGCTTGGGGCACCAAACCACCAGAGCCGAGCAGTTTGTTGACTAATCAACGGAGACCAGCATGTGTTGAAACAAACGTTTGTGAAAGACACAGAGAAGAGGCTCAGGGGCCATTGCAACTGCAACTTTCTCTGCAATTAGTTAGCCAGGCCATCTAAATACCAGAATAAAAACCTCAAAAACAAGACATCATTTGTCTACATCACAGCTGTGGGGGGGAAAGGGGGGGGCAGGTTTTCGTTGAGATGATGTCACCGGTGGAAAATGACTCCACAGGCCACAGCTTGTGACTATGCAAAACACAAAGGTGTTTTCCCTCCCCAGCCAAATACAATTCAAACATAAACTGTAGTACATGGTTTTTAGATTCCTACCACTGAGGAAGTACCATCTGTTGACATAGCATATATTATGAACAGTAACGGAGTGTTGTCTCTAATGCTGTAACACGGTCTTACCCGCTGTCTGATCTTGTACATGTTCTTAGACAGCAGGTCGTGCATGTTCTTCAGGTCAGCCCGCCCAAACTTCCTCTTTGGTTTACTGACGGTGTCCTTTTTCTCCTCGCTGGAAGACAAGAGCAACGGAGAGAGAAAGCCAGTTAAGGTCATCGGGTCACTCCTCATTTCTGAACAACGTGTAGCAGCTGTACGCAGGGAGCAGGTGTCGTACTACAGAGAGACGATAGAGGGCGATGCGCTGAGGTCTCCGGACACAGTGTCCAGGATCTCCATGGCGTTCTGCAGCTCCAGCTTCTTGTACAACGCCACGATGCTGGACTCCGCCCGGTTGTCCTTGATCAGGATCTTACGGAGGATGCGGTTGTTGAACTTCAGAAACCTGGAGGTCAGAGAGGGAAAACAGAGTGTTCAACAAACACTGTTTACACAAAACAGAAAACAAACAACAACAAAAAAGTCCTCAACACTTTGTAGTTTTGGAGAAACTGAAATTGTGGAGCAAAACAAGCACATTTGTTGACAGAAACACAGGTCACGCAACACCAGTTTCCAATTCTTTACACCTCACCAGTAGGTCATTCATAGCGTGTACTTTAACTTAGATACCATTTTAAAGATACAAACTTTACATGTTAAGTACGACACGATTTAGCAGCTACGGTGGGGGGGGGGCGGTTCTTACTTGTCCTTCCAGTAGTAGTGACTCCACTGTCCACAGAGGTCCTCGATACCAGCAATCGTATGCTCCATGGTCTTTGGAGAAAGCAAAGACCATTTAATGATGCTTATTGACTATGTGCTGTACAACCTCTGGATGCCCGTCGAGATGATGAATACACAGCCGTACCCTGCAATGAATCTCCACATTGATGGTGTCAACGTTGCGGTTGGTTCTGCGGACGTTGATGAACTCAATCAGAGGTCTGATACTGATTCCCTAGGACAAACGGAGAGATCGAGCAGGTGAAAACAAAGCAGCACAACTCTTACACATCTCAACATCCCAACACAACAAACTGAAGAACCCATTGCCAGAAACGAGGCATTGTCAAAATACCATTTAAGAACCTTTTTGATTTATTAATACGAGTTATTAAGCGTAACCTTTACTACCTGTATAAAGACAGTAAAGATGATGATGCAGATGGTGGCCGTGATGAAAAGCTGCCTACGGCCGATGTTATCAGGGAGCGTGTACGCCAAGGCGAAAGAGATGGCCCCTCTCAGTCCCCCGTATGACAGACCAAACTGGTCTTTCAGGTTAAAGGGGATGGTGCGGAAAGGGTTGATGATCTGGGTCAGCACCAAGACACCTGGGCGGAAAATACAAAAAAAAAAAGTGTTTTTAAAAAGTGACATTAATGCATCATTTTTTTCCCCCCCAGTTACAGAGAAATGAAAAAGAGAAGGTTTTAGAGCTGGCGTACCCAGCCCTCGCCACAGAAAGGCGAACAGCAGCGTGAACAGGATGTAACCCAAGTTCCACTCGTGCTCCGTCGTTATGGTGACCACCCCCAGGAAGAAGAAGATGAGCGTCTCCGAGATGGAGCCCAGCATCTTGATGACGTGGCGGATGGTGGTGCATGAGCGCTGGGACACGTTCTCCTCCACGTAGTACTTCATGGTGATGGCACACGTCACAATGCTGCCGGAGAGGGAACAACGATGACACTTCAGCCGTCTGACTCGCCGTCCGGCCGACTCGTCACAATCAGAATCAAAAGGAGCTTCACTGCAATAAAACTATTTTTATTAGCTTTATTGGCCATACGTTAATGCCGTAAGTTTGCACACACAAGGAATTGTTTCTGGTATTGTGGCGAGTATAAAACGTACACAACTGTACATGGATATTAAATAAAGAATCAAAAGAAACTAAATGTACGAAATACAAGACCAAATCTAAGATAAAGTGAAATGTGTGCGTGTGCGTGCGTGCGTGGGGGGGGCGTTGTCAGAGTCATTGACATTGTTTGCGTGTGAAGGAGAGCGGCGACTACTCAGTACTCACGCCATGATGGAGGATATGGCGAACAGCTCGGCCACCAGGTAGGCCAGGTAGCTGTACATGAAGATGAAGAGAGGCTCGATGGCCCGCACGTTGGAGGTGAAGCGCGTGGTGAAGGACGCCACGAAGCCGAACAGCACGCCAAAGCCCATGCCTCCGAGGCCCACCACGAAGAACCGGGCCACCCCCAGGAACACGTCCACCGGCTCCACCACCGGCATGTCGGCCACAAAGCTAAACATGTTGTACAGCACCTTAAAGACACACACACACACACACAATGGAAAACACAGAAGTCCATGTTTTAATCTCACGCCTGTGGTATTGTGTACAGCAACATTGTTTTGTTAACCTCATACGCATGCAGACACAGCCCACTGCATGTTCATGTGTCTGCATAAACAGCCCACACAGCCATCGTCTGTAGACGGTGTCGGGGTCCACAGATACAAATCTCAGGCGTTTCTGTCTGATAGGAGTGATTCATTCTTTGAATTTAAACCGCACTGTTTGCAATGTGATAGTCTGATTCTACACCTCTACTGCGACGCTTTGAATGACTCAATAAAAACCCATTAGGACCCGGAACAGGTGGCACCTTTTCTTATTCTTGTGTTTGACATAGATCACTGATAACAATTTAAAGCAACATTGCTCCTATTTATGGCTTAGCTTACAACTATCTGTGTTACCGGTAGTTTGGGTTTCCCCCTGGATGGAATAAGGATTATAAGTAACCTAGTTTCCTGTAATCCAATTTCCGGAAAACCTGAATAATTCTGTATCCCAGACTGCTTGATAGACCGATCAGCCAAAACTTCAGAGTTTGTCCCCTTCCACACTAAACACCTAGAGACTAGAGAAACCTGCGTGGACTCTGGTCCAACTGGACCGTACTAGTGCCATTATTATTATTATGACCAAGTCCACACAGGATGGTTCTGAGCCAAATGACCCTGTCTCTGGGAGAGGCCTCCGCGTCTCCTGGGTAATGTGTTTGTCTTTAGTCTCTCAGCTACTGTGGGCTAAACAAAGGGGTCCGACCGCTCCCGTTCATAGAGGAACCAGGAAATATAAAACACAAAAGGTTAACCGACTCCGTGAGGGTGTGGATTAAGCCCGGTATCTCTCCCACCCCCCACGCCATCTTTTGCCATATCATTTGAGGATTCATTTCAGGGAATGAACCTAAAGAAAAATACAGGGGAAATGGTAATGAAGTTACCTGTTCCCATTGCAGAGCAAGTAGGATCATAGGAGCGTTGTGTGCATGTAAATGTGCGTGTGCGTGTGTGTGTGTGTGTGTGTGTGTGTGTGTGTGTGTGAGAACATGATGCGTGTTAACTCCGCCCTTCTGTCACAAACCGGTTGGGTGACA
>OMNO01080858.1:0-27164 GCA_900303215.1 Trachyrincus scabrus
TCTGTTTTTGTTTTGGTCTGTGTGTTTACTATTCTCAGAGTGCCCCGGGTTGCCAGATATGAAACAAATTGGCTCACAAACACAGCGTGCTGCAGCCATGGAAGCTAGCAAAGGAACTGGATCAACTGAGATTGTACGAGATTCTACCGACCTAAAAAGCCTCGTCCTCTTTTCGAAAAAGCTCCATGACCACAGCCGTGCTAAAACACGGTAAATCTTGGAGTCTTAATCTTGGGCTTGTCTCAATGTCAATGCCACTTCAGTGTCCTCAACCTGGCAACACACGTGAGCCTCGAGTCTGGGGAGGAGGAGGCGGGTCCTGCAGTTCCTATTTTAAACGCTTGGTGTCATTGTTACATATAGCACCTTTAATAGGCCTACTTTTTTCCCCTCATCTGTTTAATTTAATGCTCCATAAAAAGGTATCTTTAATAATTGTTTAATGCGGTCTTTAAATGGGTCAACTATTAAACATTCATTCATTATTTCCGTGGCACAATTCGTCCTCCATATATTACGTGATAATGTGGTTACATCCAATTAGGCCTATAGAAACCTGCGATGTATTCACAATCAATATAAAGTAAACAACATGATGGAGAGATTCAGATTGAAATCCCATTTTAGCTCGGCCTATATGAAACGTGACCATCTGTCACCGTTTGCAAGTGATAGTTCTTTTGTCCATTAGGAGAAGGTTAATAGCTCTTCACTGGAGCTGTGAACGGCTCATTATAATCTGTAGTCCAGTTGTAGAGGGATAGATACATTCAGTGGGCAATGGGGCTCTGTAAGAGGGGGACAGGGTTTTAGTGGATATGATTTGCTCAAATATATATGTATATATATGTCCTTTAGTATTGTTCTTCTCATATATATCCATATACCATGTATAGATATATGCTATGAGAGCCCTGTTCTGAAAGAACAATAAAACAACACAAACAAACGATGTATTACCAATTGTGTCACAGAAATAACTAATATGATATGATATTTATAGAATGGTCAACTCTTCCACTTCCAAAGAGGCTATTCTTCTTTTGCTTTTCACACAGGGAAAAAGATTGACCTAAAGATACCCGTTGGTAGGATAACACGGGAGTCCACAATACAATTAGTGTCACTTGGGCTTGAAACTGCGATATAGATAATGTGTTGATTTGTGGGCTGCATCCAGCCTTGTTTTAATAATTGCAGGGTTAACGGCGCATCACAGCTGGCCATGTTCTCCCGCACGACATGTCACGCTGCAGTTGGCCCGAGGAGGTGGAATCGATTTTGAAGTAGGTGGTTCTCTCAGGCGAAGCAGCGGGGATAAAGAGTCCTCTGGAGAGAGGGTGGGCAGTTGGGGAGAAAAGTGAGAGGATGAGGATGAGAGACTGAGAAAGTAAGTGACAGAGCGTGCGAGAGAGAGAGAGAGAGAGAGAGGAGCAGGATGTGGATGAGTTGTGCAGTGCTGAAGAACTAGACGGGAGTCATGTCCATTCTCCATTGATGCCACCTGGGTATCACCAGCTTACGCAAAATTATGGTAAGAGATCTTTTCTTCTAAAGAAGTAAATCAAAGTAAAATGTATAAACTATAAAATATTGATTGTATTGAAATGCGTGTCCCTAATCCACTTAAATTGGGAAGTATTTTGCCTATAGATCATGCCCTATAATACCACTTCTAAAATACTATACTATGAATGCCTATTTCTGTACAAATGTGAATGACTTTTGTTTCATGAGGACTAACTGAAGTGTGTGTGAGTGCGAGACCGCCATGGAAAACAGCACGTCGTCCATCGTCCACAACGACAGCTCCTCTCAGATGGACGGTCTGAGGGAGATGCCGCTGAAGTCTGTGGAGGAGCAGGTCACCACCATACTCCTCACCATGTTCATCTGCGGCGTGGGCATCGCCGGGAACATCATGGTGGTGCTGGTGGTCCTGGGCACCAAACACATGGTCACCCCCACCAACTGTTACCTCGTCAGCCTGGCCGTGGCAGACCTCATTGTCCTCCTGGCTGCCGGTCTGCCCAACATCTCCGACGCGGTGGCCTTCTGGATCTACGGCCACACCGGCTGCCTGTGCATCACGTACCTCCAGTACCTGGGCATCAACGTGTCCTCCTGCTCCATCACCGCCTTCACGATAGAGCGCTACATCGCCATCTGCCACTCCATAAAGGCGCAGTTCATCTGCACCGTGTCCCGCGCCAAACGGATAATCGCCTGCGTCTGGATCTCCACCTCCCTGTACTGCACCATGTGGTTCTTCCTGGTGGACACGGAGGAGGCGGTGTACGCCAACGGCGTGGTGGTCACGTGCGGCTACCGCGTGTCCAGGAACCTCTACATGCCCATCTACTTCCTGGACTTCGCCCTCTTCTACGTGGTGCCGCTGGCGGTGGCCACGGTGCTGTACGGCCTCATCGCCAGGATCCTGTTCATGAGCCCCCTGCCGTCCCACCTGAGCGTCCGAGGCGGGGGCGGCTCCTCCGTGCACCAGGGCCACGCCAGCAGCAGCGCCGCGCTCAAGCCCAGGAAGGGCATGGCGTCTGGGAGGAAGCAGGTAGGAAGATCTCAAGTCGATCTCAAGTCGCTGTTGTTTTAATGACAGAGGGTTGGCTGACATGAAGGAGAAAACTGCGCTTGCATTTTTTTCAGTTTGACTGAGAATGGATTTATGTTATTCACCAGCGATTCTTGTGCATTTTCCTTTTTTTGAAATCATTAGCATAGTTTGCTAATGATGTTCCTATTCCCCATAATCTTCTGCGCTTTATAACTTGTTGTGTCATCACATTCGCACCAGACATATTCACATTCTAAATGACAAGTGCATTATTTATATCCTGCGTCACAGGAAAACCCATCACTCTCATCGTCAACCTTTCCCGGTTGTTGTAAATTGTAAAAGACGGCTTATCACCGCCCGCCGCTCTTTCTTCGCAACCTTGCGTGTCTTCAGGTGACCAAGATGCTGGCTGTGGTGGTGGTGCTGTTTGCCCTGCTCTGGATGCCCTACCGCACCCTGGTGGTGGTCAACTCCGTGACCGACGCCCCCTACACCGGCGCCTGGGTGCTGCTCTTCTGCCGCGTGTGCGTCTACTGCAACAGCGCCGTGAACCCCGTCATCTACAACCTCATGTCGCAGAAGTTCCGCGTGGCCTTCAGAAGGCTCTGCGGGTGCGAGGGCCGCGGCGAGGGCCAGGCGGCCCATCGCATGCCGGTGTACTACAGCGGCATCAAGGACTCGTTGCCCGACAGCGGCGGCGAGCCAATCACGGAGCAGGAGGATCTGAGGGGCACAACGACAGCGACGAGGAGCGCCACTTCCCGCGTGAGCGGACAACTGCGGCATTAGGTGGCGGGTGGGATGCGTGTGTTGTTGTTGCTGTTGTTGTTGTTGTTATTTGTCACATAACTGATTTTGCATATGGGTTCGAATTTGGCACATTCCTCTGTTGTGGAATGTTGATATTTACTGTGGGTATTTATTTGATTTGTAGTTTTTGTGCAAACTATTTTTTTTGGTAAGTTTGTAGCTGTGCACAATAAACTATTTTCTATCTCATAATATTCATGTTTATACTATACTACATAGCTACACTACACATGTATTATACACTATACACATTCATACATCTGATTAAAACTCTATTTAACCCACAGGGATCAGTATGTATTGTATTTATCTTACCGTAGCAGGAAACAAATAAAGTAATGCTGCCGTGAAGACAATTATGTGACGCTGATATAATCAGTCATATGCCACCCACATTTCCTGGCAGATCACTGATGACGGTTTCGATGCAAGTTGAACATTTACGTCGAGAGAACATTTGAATAAATAGCCATCGCATCACACAGCTTCAGGTGGATATTGAAGGTTTTTCCAGTGCCGCTTGGTTTGAATAAAAACACAACTGACCTCATTCAGCTCTGAACAGCTCAGTGTGGACGGAAGCACTTGCCACACGTTACCACTCGCTACATCCATGTTAAGGTAGACCGGTGCATCTTAAGTGTTAGTCATTGTGTGTATTGCCCATGTTTCAGCAAAATGCTTTGTGTAGTGTTTCCTGTTGCGTCGATTTTGTGTTGACTTTGAACATGTTACCAATGCACAAACACTACTTTTACATTAACTGTCATTATTTATGAAACTTTTGTGAATGGTATATTTGTTACTACTTGTTAATACCAATGCTGAAATGTGTATGCTTTTGCTTTTTGCTCATTGTCACTGTTTATTCAACTTTTGTGAATGGTGATTTGACATTGGAATTAAAAAGAGACGCGTGCTTATTGCATCTCTTGTCTTTGTATTTCTTGCTGGTCTACTGGAAACAGATTCAATACAAATCAAGTTTGACATGGACATCCTTGTTAGTCCGGAACATTGAACCAATATTAGTGACAGAAATGTCACGAAACACAAATATTTAGCTCATCTAAGAAATAGTGGGAGAAGTTAATTAACGCCAAAACTTATTTGTAACTTATCACCACCACAACAGAAAATCACCATATAAGGTCCAATTCCCTAGGGTTGAGAAGTGTGAAGAAAATGGCCCAATCAAAACAAAAAAGGCAATTGTTAGCCTTCGTAGACTCTAGTCTAAATATACAGCCACCCTCCCCCGGTCCTGAGTCATCTTGGCTGGCTGTAATTCTGTGCGAAGTAAGTGGTGTTTCTAAAGGGCCACATGACAGAGATCCCAGATTTATACCGTCTGCTGCGGAGGAAAGACAGTAACTCGAGGTCTGAACATCACCGAGACACTCTGGGCTCATAAATATAGCATATGTATAACAATACAGCAATGTATAACAATAATGGAAGCGTATTGATGTGTACAGACCCGACAAGGGATACACGCATGTCAAAACAATTGTCACAGCATATGCCAGGGTATGCGAGGTTTCCCGGGTGGAAAGAAATCTTGTTTTCCAACACCGGTTTTGCGTGTGAACCTTTGTAAATACAAAAGAAACATGGCCTACATTTTAATCAGCGCATTTTAAACATGGAGTGCGTCTTATTATAGTGCTTCTCCTGGCGGACAAAAGCCAATTGAAGCATCCAATACAAAGTAGGGGAGGCCTACTGTTTCTGGACAATAGTCATTATGTGTTTACTTCTCCATGATGAGAGCCCATGATCCTGTGTTGAACAACCTGTTTATTCTTCACCCGTACGCCGATGAATTATGCATATGCATATGCGTGCTCTTCAACAGTCTGCACACGCGCTGTTATATACAATTCATAACAACGCGTAATGCAGACTGTTGCAGAGCAGTGATAATAAACCTTATTAAATACCCTTATTTAAAGTTAACTGCTATTGTCACAACCTATGCATAGACACGCATGGTATTCGCTACTGCCGAACATCAACTGCAGACCTCGATTTTCAATTATAGGCTCTTTAAATACACACATCAACAGCTCTGGCAGACTCTACACTGTGAATCATATATTTGTTTGTGCAGTTATTATTAGAACTCTACTCTAAGTAACTGTCTGACTGAATATGGTTGCTATAACTAGTGCAACCACCAAGCAAGCAGCGCGTCTTTAGCATTAGGGAAAACGTTTTACATATTATGGTCTGTTTCACGCATCAATAACTGTATCCATAATGCATACCTTCTTCAACCATTGGTCTAGATGTTTTAATGTAACTGTGACAAAAGAAGAAATAATTAAGCTTAGTAATTAGGCTATAGGCTAAATAATTAGCATGTAGCCATGTAACAACAGGCTTGTTGCAGGTCATATTGCATTGCCTCTCTTAGACATCTCTGAACTCAAATAAAATTAAATATCATTCAAGAAAAATATCATGAATATCATGATATTAATCATATTCATTGGATTTTTTTGTGTCTTTTTACACAATAGTACATGGCCTCATGCATGTTTTATTATTAGCATTACAATACTCATTTGATGCGGGATATAAGTAGGGGTTGCTATGAAACAGTGTGATGTGGCCAACAGCTTTACCTTCAGTTCTCGAGTGTCCATATCGATTTAGACTCTCTTCTTCTACACTCCTGGACCAGTGCAGTCCTCTATTGCTGCCACACAGCAGATTCTAGGCAGCTCTATTTGAACTGCATGAACAAAAGATTCTTTTCATGAAAGTTACCCTTTAAATGACGGCTACTGCTATGCTATGCTATAAATAGTAGCTTAAGAGTGAGTTCGTTAGGGAGTTATTGTATTGCAGAACACAGCAATGCTCAGCCAGATTTAGCAACATAGGAATTATTTTTAGCTGACTGACTTCCGTTATAAACACCGCGACTCACTAAAAATGTCTCCGGATCAAATGTGACACGTGTTTGGATGCTTCAACTGATGTACTAAACTTCCCTGTTACATTGTAAAACTAGAGTGAATATTTGAAATCGATGTGTGGTCCTCACTATATGAACATTGAACCCCTGTGAAGGCATACATATGTGTGTTCCCATTGTAGGTACTCAATATCTGCACAATATACACTTACCATCATCCTTAAAGGTGTAGGATTTGAGAGTTGTAAGAGAGAGAGCAGAAAAGATCAAGATTTTGAAACTCAACAACCAAAACAACTCCCGCTTCCTCTCTGCTCCCTCCCTTCCTACGTTTATCCACCATTGAGAAGTGTTGCATTTCACACACCGGTGATTGACAGACAAGATGGTTTCTCCAAACCAATCAGGGAAGAGATGTCCTGAGGTCTAAAATCGAAATGGTCTCATACAGAGGAAGACGCAGTCAACTCAGAACAGATATTCTCACGGAACATTTTGGTCACTAATAGCTGACGGATGACTAGGCCTTTTTTTATGAACTACTACACTAATACAAAATGTGTTGCTTAATTCATGGTTAGGAATGAATTAAATATATATACTGAATAACTACCTTCATGTAATAAATATTCAGTATACCACACTGTCACACAGTCCCACCATGCTCTCAATCTGCTGCCATAATGTATGATTAGAAACACGATACCCATATGTATCATAGTATTTAGATAGCTATAGAACAAAATAACTAAAAACATGAACATTACTCACGTCCACTTTGCCAATCATTTAGGTATTTGTATAAACCGCTGTCTAGTAAATGTAGATGTGCAACTTGTTGGTAGCCTATATAAGATCGAAGATGAAAAAACGAAATACTACTATTAATAGCTACCTGTGCATGACAAAGAATACCTTTCAAAATCAATGAGAATACTTTTCAGGGGGTGATTTTTGCATCTAATCCAATCCACCAATATGAGCAATGTATGTATGTATCAAATGTGTATTTTGAGGTATAGCCTACAAAAAATTCAATCCATAGTCAATATCCGGACCCGTGTCTCAGCCTGCAGCCCCTCGGTGGAGAAACGCTATCATTTACAGAAGCAAAGCGGCCAGTCGCGATCAATACTCTTTCCAATCAAAGGCGCTATAAAGAATCCACCAGTGACCACTAGGGAATTGATTGCATATGACGTGTTGACGTGTCAGGGTGCACCAGGGCCACCCATAGCGTTGTAAAGATATATGTTATATATATATATATATACTGTATATACAACTCTCTACGGGGAGGGCTAGAACCACGACCAAAGCTCTCGTTTAGCCTATTTTGGGAGTTATTGTCAGGTCCAGTCCATCACATTCATCTTTCCTCTGGGTTCATGACTTAGTGCTTTGTGGTAAGTAGGCTAGAGGGAGATAGCCACTAGCTTCGGTTTTTGCAACCATTTCCCCTGTACTCTCGGTGCAGCTCCATGTTTGTAATTCTCATTTCCTTGGACTTCTTTACTTTAGCTGAGAGAGCTATGATGATTTTTTTTCAATTGGGGTTTGAAAAGAAAGTTGGCATAGAGAATAAAGGTATTACCTGTTTGTTATTTTTTTTTTACTCTTGTATTTTATGTCTTATTATGTAAAGTGTCTTTTGAGTATTTATAAAATAAAAATAAAATAAAAATAAAATAAAATGTATTATTATCATTATTATTATTAGGTCTATTATTATTATTATTATTATTAGGTCTATTGTTATTAGGTCTACTATTATTATTATTATTATTATTATTATTATTATTAGGCCTATAGAGTTTGCAGCTATGTTTTCAAGTGTTTCGAATTATGTGTTTTCAATTATGTTTTGAAAGGTAGACGGTCCAAGCCCTCTTGATGTGCTGTGCACATCAACAGCACTGCAAGCTGTTCCTCTTTATTGTGCCTCTCACCGATGACCTTCATTCTGCATGACAGCTCAATTTCCCTCGTTATTCCAACGTTATTATTGCAGTTCAGTTTCCCCATGAGGCCATTAACTACTGTCATCATTAATCTGGTATTTCACCTTGACATTTGTTGTTTGTGCGACCATGATGAACTGATATGAAGTCAAGTGTGGTCCCTTGGACAACATTCTCAAGGGTTTGACACGGGGAGTGCTACAGTTTATACCTTTTTGTGTCTTTTTTAAAATGTTGTCAATTGCATTGCACTTGCATTGCACATAGTAGGCCTATGTATTGTGCTTATGGAAACTTTATTCATACCTATTATTTGATATGGAAAACGGGAGTGACATAAAAGCGGCAGCATTTTTGAAAATATGGGAATATAGCGACATCTAGTGTTGGGTACATGTAGGTGCTATAGCCAACGGTGTAAACAGGCCTTAAAAACTCACACTTTCTCCAACATAAAATTCCCCTGTAGTAAAATAAGTCAAATCAAACATGGAGCAAATAACAACGTTGGCTAAACAAGAATTATTTGGCGTAACGCATTTATTATATTTGAGAGTGGCGATATAGTGGACTGACCTTGGACTTGGCACCAGGCTCGGGGCTGTCACTGTCCGGCACCCTGGGCAGATGGTCTCTCAGTCAGCGGTCAGCTGTTCACTGAGGCGCACAAAGAGCTCCCCGCACGCAGGGAAACTTTTCCCAACGCGCACTTGCTTACTGGAATATTAGTTTTAGAGCTACTCGTGAAGATAATGCCTCATTCAAGGTAGGTGGATATCAAATAACATGTGATATTTAGATGTATATATGATGCGCCGTACATGGACTAGCCCACATAAACAGATATTTGCCCTGGCGAACTTTGGAGTGGTGCTATCGCCTAATTGAATAGGGCCTGTCATTTTAAAATGCGAAACTATTCACAATGGCTTGACATACAGACGTACATGACGGTATTTCCTGAGTATAATATAGGTTAACTATTTCCAGACAAGAACAGCGATTTCAGCAGGACGTTATCCAAGCCTTGCAAGTCTGCTAAAGCTCCTCGTAATTCCACTTGCTGACCATGAGATCCGTGGAAGCTTATCAGGTCAACATTGTAGTAGGCTATGACAACAAGGCAATGTACACTGAGCACTATTGAGCTAAAATGCTGCTTTGCTTCCCTCTTGAACAAAGGTGAGTAATTCATGCAGACTTTAGGGCCGATGTATCCAAGGGATGTTGCATTTCTTTATGTAAATGAATGGATTTTACGCGAATGTCAAATTTAAGCCACAATTCAAAGCATTAGTCACACTTGACATATATGAAGGATGTGTGAACATTGTGTGGTGTGATTGTTTTTCTGTTCAACATTGTTCAGAATTGTACAAAAAAAACAAAAAAAAACACCACCTGCTCAAAACAATGTCATGCCATTTCCATGTCTGTATCCTGTCATTTAACAAAGGAACCAGGAGAGAAATCACACACACACACACACACTTCAGAGGGCATCCTCCACTTCCTGTTCTGATTCCTGAAGAGGGAATGTGGCACATGAAACAGGAAACTCAATTAAACAGTCACACACTTCAGTGGGCCTACCTGTGAGGTTGTCAACGGAATTTCATCACGGGATTAATAACTGGGAACAATCTAATCTTTCCAGAAATAAATCATTTTTCGATGAGACGTTAAACAATGAAGACTTGGGGATGTTTCCTGATCACATGACCTGTGTCTAACAGCTGTGGACCCTGGGAGGCTCAACAAACGCTCTCCTTTATGTTTTTCAGGCGCAAGGCAGGAAAAGATTCACCGCATGTGTGTTCCAACACTTCCTCTGTTCCTGGATGCAAAGTATACTTCAATGACTAGAGAAAATCACCAGGCTGTCCAACCAAACAGCAATTTTAGAAGAAAAAAAAACCCACTCGGCTGAAGATGGCCAACACTTCACTTAATGGGACCGATGCGCCCGGTGCCGCCTCTCCCGAGCTGGACACGTGTGTGGGGGAGATTAGACACGAGTATGAAGTCATCCCCACTATTGTCTGCTCCATATGTCTGTCAGTTGGACTTGTCTACTGTTTCTTGGGTAAGTGTTCTGGTGTATTCTGGTATAGTCATATATTTGGATCCATATATTTGGATCCATATATTTGGATCCTGTGCGTCCGCAATTTCATCATATTGTCCTCGATTCCCATTCCCAATGATGTTCTTCAGTATCGTATTAAGAGTTAATTGGCTTAAAGACGCAATAGCCGGGTGTCTTGGAGCTGCCAGGGGTTTAGGCTTGGATAAGCCTGGAGCCGGGAAGACGGACGGGGGAGTGATAGCGTCTACACCCATGCAGGGCTGTGTTTACACCCGGAGCCACCTGTTGACATTTCACCTGCTTCGAAGAGAGAACCCTGACACCCCAACACACAAGGCCATGTTCATTACAGCCAAGTTAATGAAACACTGATATCGATAGCGAAAGGAGGAATGGGGCACGGTGAATATTACAGAGTCTATTTATATTTGAAGGTACAGTTGGGGAGTACTGACTCAACAGTAAACAGTACACGGCAACAAAGGCCTATTACTGTGTCTGTCTAGTACTGTGTTTAAGACATGCCCAATAAACCCTAATCCAACAGTGACCTCATTATAGTGCAGCTAACGTCAACAGGGGATGACACATTCCAACACATTTCAAAATACCCTTCGTTTTCATCTTACATTTTTCATCTCTGTCTCCAGGATACCGATGCTTCAAGATGGTGATGTTCCTGTCCGGGTTCATGCTGGGGTCGGCGGTGGTGTGTCTCCTGTCTCTGGTCCAGAAGGACTCTGTGCTGGACACAGAGCTGAGCCTGGAGACCAAGGCGGGGATGAGCCTGGGGTTGGGCGTGCTGTGTGGCCTGCTGACCATGCTGCTGTCCACCCTGGGGCTCTTCCTCACTGGCCTGCAGCTGGGCGGTGTGCTGTCCAGCGCCGCCCTGCTGGTCATCGGACAGTTCCGCCCTGCCCTAGCGCCCTGGTGGGCGCCCCTCGCCGCTCTGCTGGCCGCCAGCACCCTCTTCGGCCTTCTCACGCTTCGCTGGCAGAAGCCCCTCACCGTCCTGTCCACGGCCGTGTTCGGGGCGACCGCGGTGGCGCTGAGCGTGGACTACTTGGTGGAGGCGTCTCCGCTGGTAGCGCACGTGTGCGACGTCATTTCGGGAGTAGCCGTGCGTCCGCTGTGCTGGCTTAGCTGGGCCATCATGGGGATCGGCCCCGCTTTGTGTCTGGCGGGGATACCGGTGCAGTGGAAGCTCACGGCCGCCGGGATGTCTCACACCGAGTCAGGTGACATAGACCTTGTTGTATTGACTCGAATATGGAATGACTCGTTGGAATCAATTATGCAACAGCACTGTAATAGAAATATGAAGAGGAAATCGTGCACTCAATCACGCAGTTCAGGCTCTTTTCATTCCACTTGCTAATGTCTCCGGTGGTGAGCGACAGCCTAACCCTGTTTCCACTTTTGATGTCCTCTTATCTTCCCCAGCTGAGTTTAAGAAAAAGAAGGACCAGACCAAAGCACTGACCAGCACGTACCAATACAGACGGAGCCACAGGAGAGCTGGCTCACACCGGGGCCGCCGCCCCCCACCCCTTAAGCGCTACGCTGGGGACGTCCTAGCTCCGGTCAGTGAGGAACACATTTTTCAGCAGAGAAGCACAAAGCCTTGATACGATGCCACAAATAAGATATAATACTTGAGTGCACGGAACCCAAAATTAGCAATCAGTCAATCACGGCGGCCATTTTGTTGTGTCTTTCAGAGTTATATTCAGAGTCTGCAGGAGCGCCAGATGGGCACCGGTTCCTCTAGCAGCAGCAGCATCGTCAGCACCGTCACGTGTACCGTGGTTGACTTTGACTTTGAGACGGCCTCCGTGATGCCTCTGACGTCCTCCTCGCCTGGGTTTAGACTTTGAAAGAAAACAACAAACAC
Source organism: Trachyrincus scabrus (assembly GCA_900303215.1). Taxonomy (NCBI): domain Eukaryota; kingdom Metazoa; phylum Chordata; class Actinopteri; order Gadiformes; family Macrouridae; genus Trachyrincus; species Trachyrincus scabrus. Next base: position 12,253 of record OMNO01080858.1, read on the forward strand.
AGTACACTTCTCCTGCCTGCATACGCTCTGCTTTCTGAACTAAACCAGGTTCCTTCGAGCCTTGATTTCCATGACTGCTCAACTAATTTATTCAATGTCGTGTGCAGAATCAGCAGAATCACACACATAACAGCGAAATAAAATGTCATTGTGATACTGCTTTATACTCGTACCATACTGGCAATATTACTACAAACAATGTATCCAAAGTACATGCTGTTATTGTACTTACATTTCAAATGCAAGTATCAAAGTATTGATCAATTGTAGGCATATTATGGACAATGTCTAACATGATGAGGCCTTTAAATTATGTTCTCAGAGTTAAAAGTTATACATTCAGCATTAAATAAAGTCTAGCAATGCAAGTGTAAATATTCTTTAATTGTATTTAGTTGCACTTAAATAACCAAATAACACATGTTCAGCACTTATCCTTTGAGATAATAACATAATTGTGTTGAGAATGGGCTATTTCATCCAATCACTAGTCACGATTTATGTTGTTCAATCAGTCATGGCCTTTGTAATGTACTTTGGAAATCGTTTGTGGACATTTTTGATAAAGAGAAAGCATATAATAATACTTTAAAACCATTGATGGTTGTTTTAATAATAATAATCATTTTTTGGAAAAGAAAATTATGTTAATGCCCCTGAGTGATTTATACATGGCAATTTATGTAGATGTGTTTATTTTATACATCTTTACAGTCTAAATAAACAAAACAGAAAAAAACAAATTGTTGCATGTTGCATTAAGAATCCTCGGTCTTTGTCGCCCTCTAGTGGTTCAGTCGTCACATTTCATCCATTGTGTTGCTGTATTTAGTGGGTACCCCCTCGCCACTGCTTGGGTGTGTTTGTTTATCCGCCAATACTGGGTTCCCTTGAACACATAAATGTGGCCATTTGTCCCTGTAAACGCAGCACTTGGATTGCTAGGAAACCCATGGTAAAGCTTTCCTATAGCTTTTGGATATGACGTCAAGTCTGTTGGTCCAATTTCATCCCACTGCCAATACCCTGTGCCCTAAGACAAAAGTCAATTCATGTAAATGCTGGTGTGATGATTGTACACGTATACAAGTATGAAGGAGATACAAAAACATAAAATTGATATTATGATATTGTATGACATTATGTTGTTCCTAATACCTACTTTGATGAATATAATTGTTTTGTGTTTGCTTAGGTACAAGGCGGAATTAATATCAGCAGGAATCTTAGCCAATATTTTGGGAAAGCCACGGTCAAGTTTAAATAATGTATATCTCCACACTTTGTCCCCTGTAAAGCAAACATTTTGAAACACATTGTTTAATTAGAATGCACAGCAGTAAACAAAATGTACACAGGTTGTGAAAACACACTGGATGTACGGCATAGCATCAATATTTGGTGAAATCATTCCAGCTGACTGCATTTGGACCACAGGAACCTGTAACTTAGCTATTCAATTGTTTCCTGACTTACCTTTTAGAAAGTAGGACTTCCCGGTCCTCTGGGAGTGGACAGCGGCATTGAGGGATCCCGGAAGGTCTTTCCAAAGGGTGGAGATCGGGGTAGGAGTGCTGTATCTGGCTTCAGACACTGTCCACACGTACTGACCACTGAAGGCATACGTCTTATGTAGCGGGCCTAGAACATAACAACAACAACAACCTTTGTGGAAAAAAACAGACATGGAAACACAAAGTAATAACTAACGACCAGAAAAAATGAATGTTATCTTTCGTGTTCGAGTCTACACCACACCTAACATAATTGCATCTATAATAGCTTCGCACGGATCTGGGACGATTCCAGCTGGCACTGCCTGGCCTGGATTCCTCGATGGCACGTGCTTCTCTGGCTTCCCTGAAAGGGGACATAAAAGTAGGGCAGATGGCTGCAACATGGAAAAGTGAGACGCATCACATCCCATCATGTATATTCATAACACATACTTAGGGTTATTTGATTTGCGGACGACTGACTCAGAGGATACATCTTGTGGCTGATATTACCATACAACGCCTGGATGCCTCGTATGTCGTCTGCGTGCAGCTTGAAGCTGGGCCGGTATCCGTTGTACACGGGTCCCATCAGTGCGTGGGAGTGTTGGGAGTGGCCCAGGCCAAGGGCGTGGCCGATCTCGTGAGCTGCTACGATCCTCAGGTTGGAGCCATAGTGCTTCCCTTCTGTCCACAGCTCCTCTCCATCAAAATGCACAATGCCCGACTGCGGGGAGTCTGCGTGGGCCAGTACATGCCCTAATAACACAGGCAATCAGACGTCAGAGCAGGAGCACAAAACAGAGCTGCAATGGTATTATCAACCGTCATTATAAGGCATAGAAACATTTAGTATTAGACAGGTTTTTCATAATATTTTCTTACCTCGGCCATCAAATGGCACTGGGCACGTTTTGTCTTTGCGGTGAAATGAGAATCTGATGTCGGCCCTTCCATGCTGCACTTCCCTGAACGTTAAGGGGGACACGTCACTCCAATACTTGAATGCATGTCGGATGGCCAACCGAGTCTTGGCAGGTCCCAAGTCAGGCGTGAAGTTATTGATACGGTACGTTAGCGTTGTCTTGCGCCAGTTACCTGTTGAACAATGAAATAGAGCTGTACTGTTTGGTAAAGTAGGCCTATTTGATTTGATTGCTCTACATACGGAAAAACGAATAAACAATAACCCGGTCAACCGTGGTAACAATCCATTGTGAGCAGAGGGTATGTTATTATGCACCTATCACTCGATATGCAAGGGAGTGGTTGGTAAACATATCTGCTTCACCGCAGCGAGGTTTGGCCATCATCGCCAGCGTAGCTGCGTTTAGTTTCCCCGATGCGCGCAGGCCTGTCACCCGTTGAAAGATTCTAAATAAAACACACATTAAAAAAAAGCCATGGCAGAGTTGTTATGACATCCGTTGGTAACAGTTGGATAATCAAAAGTAGTGAAAGGTTGATTAAAATCGGTCACCTCAGGGCTTCTTCTACGTGCTCAGGAGCATAAGTATGATCCCTCATATCCAGTGGAATGTGTAAATAGCCGTAGTGCCCTAAATAATCCTAGGAAAACATTGTTCATAACAAAATCACTGAATACATGGGAGAAAATAAGCCATTAGATTTACTTCTTTTACTTAGGCCTCATTATATGACATATATTATGACATTTTAGTTTTTGCTATCAGGGTATAATCCAGGGTATAATAAAAAGTCATTACTTTTTTTTGTTGTATGGCCATTCTAGGTCCCATCTTATGTCTATAATATGTCTATAAGATATAACTGCTGTTTTAACATTTGTGCATTTAAAAACGTTTGAATGCACAGTCTACAGTAAGCTTGTCCTCAAAATGAACAGTTTTTGCCATCAAACAGGATCAAACACATTCTGTACAGTAAGGAACAGTAGAGAATGCTTGGTCAAAATCTGTCTTTCTTACCAGCGCTTTCACGAATTCATCTCTGCTGAAGGCAATCGATGGAGCTGTGGTCAGTAAGATAACGAGTACCACATATTCAAGTCTAGACTGCATTTCCAGGATCAGATATTGTTTACTTAGTGAGATGGGTAAATGTGTATAATCCCTTTCTTAATGTGCCCTCTCCAACGCAACATTTCATTTGAATGTTGGCCAGTGCCTTTATACTGCCTGAACAATTAGGCTTTACAAGGAATGTGCTGGGTGGAAATACCACAGCCAAAACATATTTCAAACTTTGACAGCACGGTTGGCTACATACAGTTTACCAATCAGTAGTCTAGTGTCATTTAACAATATCTTCCACATTCATTTACTAAAGTCATCTCCAAAGGAAAAAAAATAAATCCGCAAATGTTTTCAAAAGTGTAGGCCTACACTTGTTCCTTTGGAAAATGGCTTTTGTAATAACTACATAGGCCTACACATTGAAATGTGTACACAAGTATCATTGCAGTTGTTCAATAAATAGTCTTGTTATTGTTCTTCTAAAAATGAACGCATGGGTTTCACAACATCTCCCTGAACAAAACAACTGACCACATTGCCCCACCACATGGGCTACAACTCTTCTTTGGCTGTCATGTATTTCATATAGAAACGTATACTACACACAGTAGGAGACATTTTTAGAAGGACACACCAAGAGCCAATTCAATGCAAACTCCCAGCCAGTGGACTAAAACAAAATAGATAAAATGTCCACAAACTATTAGTCAGTAATTAACACAATGCTAAGTATTTTTTTTGTATCAAATGTAAATGCAGAGAACGTGAAATAATGTCCTTTGTATCACATTTCCTAGAGCAAACTAATAATTCACTCATGAAGATTAGCTCATTGTTCATTCGATGTTTTCTTATGTGGCTCAATTCTACTCTTTGAACCTTGTTATCACGCTGTGTGGATTACTGCATTTTTTAATCTGATGTTTCCCACTCTTAATCTCTTCACCAAAGTGCTTGAATGCATCATGCGAACACCGCATGTTTGATTGAACCGACATTCATAATAGAAAATAATTATCCTAAACACACATTTATTAATGTGTGATGTCACGTTTTAGTTTTTTTTCCATTCTTAATAAAGATGCTGTTGGTCAGTAATCTTTGCCTTTATTATTACCATAATACTCAGAAATGATGGTCATAAAAATGTAAAAATAAAACATTGCTCAGAATGTACAATGTTAAAAGTAGACCGGCCATCCACTCTGGTTTGAAAAGTAAACGTATTGAGCACGGTGTGAGAACGCCTACAAGCAACGTCTGTCGCATTAAGTACTGTACTGACAGAACTTCGAAAAGGTAACACCTTAACACCGTGTCCAAACGTAACACACTCTACTAGCCATTGATCACCACTGTAAAGATACAGCCATTCAACGACGTTTAGCTTGTTTATAAAACAATACAAAATGAAAATCTACAGCCGGCTTGACTAATCAGCAACATTTTAAGGTCCCCATCCGAAAAAGATTGCTCTGTCAACACGTTGATGAAATGTATTTAGAAAAATCTTCGTAGACTTTTCAGTGGTGTAAAAAATGTAATAAATGCACTGACCGTTAGTAACGCCTCATCGTTAAATCTTTTTCTTCTCAAACTGAGAATGACAGACAGACAGACAGACATGTGTTGAGGCGATAACATGAACAATAAATGGCACATAAAAACATTCCATGCACAATGCACTGTACAGGACCATTTAAAAACTCTATATTAAATGACACACCCCGGGGGGGGTCGCGGCTTTTTTCAGGTTACATGAACGTCAGATAATTACTAAGTGCTGAGGATTTGACATGTTCTCTGATCCTTCTGTATGTCCCTGTTGAGTGGCTTTGGTAGTGTGCTTACTTCCCAAGCGGTTGACTAGCAAAAAAAAAACCAACATATTTTCAATGGAGGTCAAAGTATACACAGTTTGTACTTTCAATTGTCCGTCCTTCCGCCCCGCTCAGCTGGACCCGCTTCAAGAATCCAGCTCGAGCTGCTCCAACTCCTCCTGCAGGGCCTGGGCACGCCCGACCTTCTCCAGCTGATCCTTCGACGGTTCTTTGATTTCCCCAGAGTCCAATTTCTGCTGCAGCTCCTCCATCTGCCGCAGCTTCTTCCTCAGGCTCTTGATCTTTTTGACCTTCTCGCTGGCGGCCGAGGGTTCGTCTGCGGCCGGGGCGGTGGCGGCGGCCGGTCCCGTAGCGTGGTGCTGCTCTGAAAGGGACACGCTCTCCACCGCGCTCCTGGCCGACTCCACCTCGGCGTCGTCCTCGTCCGGCTGCTGCTGCTGCTTCCGCTTCTCTTTGCGCTTCATGTTGCGCTTGGCCGTCTTGGAGAGACCCGCCGTGTCGCTCGCCGCACACCCGGGGATGCCCTGCTGTTTGTTTGACGGTGCCGCGTCCGCCGGGCTCATGCCTGGCGGGAGGTCGGGCTTGCTCTTGAAAAACTTCACATACTTGTTCTCGTAGCTGAAACAGAAAGAGAAGACGGGGAGTAAATGACCGCTCGCAGAAACACGTCCTTCCATGGGAGCATTTTAGGTGCCCTTGCTAATGCATTGATGTCAATAGTTGCCATATTAACAAAATATAAAACAAGGAAAGTGCAAATAGTAATTATGTGTGCATGTGAACAGGAACTTACACGGGGACTTCTTCCTGGGGCACGTAACCGTCCTTCACTCGCCTTGGCTTCCTCCACGTTCCATCGGGACGCTGCGTGGCAGCGATATATTTCCCTGCCAAGTAACATTTGAAACTTATTTTGTTGTTGGAGTGTTGACACGTTATCTATGGCCCATTTCATCCATCTCAAGTTGACCTGACAAGTTACTTTGGATTTAGCAAGTTATATAGTGCAGATGAAACAATATGGTGCAATCTATTATGAGGATTGTCAAAATGAGACATAACAGCTGCAGAATAACTAACTTAACTGTGTGCCATAGATTTAATGTCTTCTGTGATATATGTCTATGTCCTACTTACGTTTTACCACTTCACTTGTTTTAACCATCCAATGTAGGCCTACATTATATTTCCATATATTCTAAATGAAACAAAAAAATTAAAACAATTTAAAACATGCAAGACATACCAAATATTTCATATATATATATATATGTGTGTGTACAGTTAATACATTTTTTGTTAATGTTAATGTTAATTTGACCGACTTTATCAACAAATCAAACTGATCCTTTTATGTTATCTGTTGGTAATATATTACTCTTTTATGAATTGGCTATTAGCTTATTTTGTGGTTTTCGTAACGTAGGTCTCATCATAAATCAAGGCCAGCAGAAAAAGTATTACATTTAATGAAATGATTAGGCCTACTTTAGTTTAATAATTGGATGAAATGTTCCTGTATGCTTTGGTACAGGGAGCCAGTGTGCACTTCTTAAAATGAAGACTCTCATAACATATGGTGGCAAACTTCGGTGAGAAGTAGTCACCAATTTATTAATAATAGTCATAACAATAATAATAATTTTAAATAAAAAAAAACAGTAGTTATAGCATTGCTGCAGATTACCAGGTCACAGTAAGGCTAGCAAGTAGCCATAGCAAAATATATAAGGCAACCTAAATATAGCAGTAATTCAGACATACCCAAAAAAAACACCTTTATGGGAACCCTAGACCAAGCAAACAATTCAACTATAAAGCCAGATTCTGCTGTCGCATGGAGAAAGTTAAGGATGCGCGCTAACGTAGCTAGCCACTGCTAACCACCGGGTCGGCTAACATGATGCGTGTACGTCGGCTGTAACACAGGGCTGTTGTGTTCTGTAGACGTTGTCGCGGTTTTATTGGACTTCCCAAAATGTACTCGCAAAATTAACTAAATGTGTGCCTTATTCAAAAGATTCTTACCAGAATCATCTGTAGCATAGGGGGTTGCCATTTTGGTACGTGTGTGGCTCATCGTGGATGCAGTGTGGGCTCTTTTACTTCCCCTAGCTTAGGGTTCCTCGACGGGCCGGCACCGCCCCCCAGTGGGCGGTCGCGGGATGGCCGGCACCGCCCCCCAGTGGGCGGTCGTGGGATGGGGGGAGGGGCGCTGAGACAAAAACACTCAAAGGGGGGCGTTCCTTTTAGAATTCAGAACGTCATAAAAGTCTGATGTTTATCACGGTACATGCAGGAGATATTCTCCGTTTTAAGTCAAATGTTTTGTGCTGAATATATCAGTTGCTTTGAGGTTTTTTTAAAATTATTATATTGTATTGTTTGTCATTTTGTTGAAAACAGGTAGGTTGGCTACGATCTTTCGCTGCAGAGAAAGCTCCTGTTTCGCACATTTTCTCTGTAACAAAGTATCGACAGCTAGACCAATATCAAACAATAAAGTCTGAATTTAATAAACATCCCATTGATACAGTAGTAGTATGCAAAATGCCCCACGTTACGTTACAGCATTGGATTATTTATTGTTCTTGTTCATGAATCCATTTTAATGTACTTTTTTATGAATCCAGTTTAAATTGTAGTTTATGCACTTCGCCTGTAAGCCCACTCTAATATAATATATATGTTTTAAAATAAAATAAATTCCATATACCCAGCTATCGTCTCCAGCGTCTCCATTCAATATGGGGGTGTACTGCCAAAGTTAACCCTGAGGGGGCGCTGATTGACAAAAGGTTGAGAACCCCAGACTCTCTCCGTTAAATGGACCACAGCCCTTAACTGTAACCAGGCGTACCGCAGCACCCTGTCTCAAATGACCGGAGTCCTCTGACCTTTTTAAATAGTTTTTTTTTTTTAAACACCTAACGTACAGTTTTAGACAGACATTTTCTTTACCACTCCGTCATAAAATGTACTTATTTTAACTTTATCACAGTAATGTTACTTTAGGTTTCTTTAGGAGGATGGACAATTCAGATTCAACCAACTCACCATGTAGGCTACAACTCAGTCAACACTAATGCAGAATTTCAAAAGGCTCTGCTTAGCTCTGTTCCTCTGGCGCCTGTTGACTGAGAAGACACGTCGGAGTCTCGGTCCTCCTGGCTAGTCCGTCCTTTGTGATATTCTTCAATGTTCTAGGCTACTTTTAAACTGTTTTAATGTTGGGCTGGATAAGACTCGGAGAGTGGTAAAGATATAACACTTGAAGATGTATTTTAACAGAGTATAAAGTAAACGGAGTGCAGGCTTATGCGAAGTAATGATTTAAAATAGCATATTCATTGATATAACATATTCATTGGTAATTATCATTCATTGGTCATTATTGTTACGTCAATTACCAACGCCAAAGAGTGACTATTGACCCATTTACCATGCACACTCTTGTTTGCATACCAGTATGCCAGGATTATCTCCCTTTGATTTAGTTTCGTTTTTATTCATTTTCCATCTAATTTTACAGCGGCGATCTCCAAACCCGTGGGGTGGCAGCAATGCGCCCGACGGCGTTCTATACTACCTTTAAATCGAAACGAAGAAGAAGAGAAACTTTAAAAGGGGGTGTTCAGCGGAATCTGGCACCGCCTATAAGTAGCCCAAAGAAAATATTGCACGCAGCAGACGACTGGAGCGCTTGACGAGGCAGAGGTAACTAACCCATTTCCACGAACAACAATCCCCCCGTTGCCACAAATGGCGTATTTATGTATTTGTTTGAAGAGGGGATTGCAGATACAGAATTAGCGTCACATTAAAACGTTTTACCTTCATGTTATCTTGATATTTTAGTTTGTCTAAGCCTTTGCGATATCAAACGTTTTAAGCGTTAGCTGACTTGCTAGCGTTGACGCGAATATGGCATTAAATTAACAAAGCGATCCTGACAACTGCCCGCTGCCTTTCTCCATAGTCTTAGTTTTCCTCTTACAAAAAAATCCGTACACACTACTGAACACTAGGTTTAGCCTCGGGTGTGTACGAATACGAAACATTACACTAATGCATCGCTGTGGATCAGGGACAATAAAGGGGATCTACTGACGTTAAGCAAGCTAACCAAACTGTGCTCAGTGATGGATGCTGAAGTGCGAAGCAGTCTATCAAAGTGTGTGTTACCGAACCCGATGGATGGGTAGGTGTTTAAAGTGTTATGTTAAGGCTAGATCCGACGTCCAAATAAGTGCATTGCCTGTGTTTTTTTTTTGTGTTACTGTTAAACGTGGTTCCTTTTTTTTTTTCTCTTAATGAATGTGTATTTGAGTGTGCTGGTCATTCTGACCCGGACGGGAGAGTACTGTAGGTCAACTCAGTTTGGTCGATGACCACCTGAGATAAGTCTTTTATCCCAAGAGTTGACTTCAAGATTTTGGATTTCGAACTTGAATTTAGTTTGGCATGCAATTGCATTTCTTTAACTGACCTCACTCTTAATTCATCGGTTAACCAATTTATTTATTATTTTTCTTCATAGTTTTCCCTTGGACTTTCCTTTTGAATCCGTTTTCTACATAGATTCGGGCAAACGCAGCAAAAAAAAGTGTTTGATCAGCTGGTTAATGCCGGTTTGGCACTTATCGAGTATGTTGGCAACAGTCAACATAAGTTACACCTTGTGCACTTCAAGTATCTTCCCTCTTGATAAACATCATTGCGTCCAAGTCATTGCACGATTGACAAATTGACATGGGTGCTTTGACGTGTGCGAAGGTGCGGTGTTGGACGTGGTCCAGGACTCTTGTTGGTTTATCCAGAAAGTGAAACTTAACAGAGGGAGCAGCTATCATACCACATGATTTGCAACTCTCCACTTTTTTCAGATTTGGTTAGTATTTTAATAACATGACATGCATGAATGAATGAATACAGCCGGACAAATGTGTGAAGATGGTTGTATCAGGGAAGATGTAACTTTCTCAGAACGCTGGACAGCCTGCTCTGCTTACCAATAATTTATTAACAATAAATGATTGATATATTAATTAGCCTTTTTTTTTGATTGCTCAATGGATCGTTCAGTTAATCTTTTACTTAATTCCCCCATAATTCCAAAAATACAATTTACTAAATAATATTGTACCACCATATAATGTAATTCAGTAGGCCTACCTTGGAACTCTAATTCGTACCAAAGCGTGAAGCTGCTAATTACCATCAGACGATGCATAAAAGTTTATACAGGTATACAGCTTTTAGCAGCTGAGGAAAATGAGACTTGTTACCAAGTAGACCAACTCACGTTCAGTGCTGCAACCATGGACATTATTGTGTACTGGGTGCCCAGAACACAGTACCATACATAATCAAAGACTTTAATCAAAATTAAAGTCTGGTTTTCATTTGATCTTTTAATTATCAGAGGAAATGAGTTGTTATGCATCATTCTCAAGTTGAAATCTTGGAGAACAAAGTGTTACTAGATGTGGGTGTGCGACACGTTACCCCTTAACATCCATGACTTTTCTATGCATAATTCTAGGGGTGACCTCAATTCCCTTCTTTCTTACAAACCCAGAGGAGAATCAACTTTGTCGACAACAGGGACGTGAATGTTCTCCTGATCTGACCCCATCTCTTCCTGATCTGACCCCATCTCTTCCTACCTCTAGGTTTTGAACCTCGGTTGGCATCTGAACGAAGAGGGGAAACTCACTGTGCTCGGGGCCCTCATCTGAATGTTTGTTTAAAGTGGAGTTTGGAAGCGTCTGCAATCGGGATTCAGTTTTTTTTTGTTTTTGTTTTTTTTTACTTGAGGAGCTAAAAGGTGCAACACTTCTTTGGACACCTGTGTGAAACACCGTTTGACAACATGGCCAAGAAAAACAGCCAAAAAGGTATGTATTTGGCTTTGCTGTATCATGAACTGTTCGACTTGTTTTATCTACACGTAGTCAGGCAGCCACAGTCATGTTTCTTTCCAAAAAGAAAATGGAGTAACTGTCGAAGAAGCACAAGGATCTGCAATGTAGGTCATGGTGTTTAATAAGGAAATTTGATATGGGAATAAACATGCAGAGCCTTGCTTAACAACGAGGAGGAGGAAAATGCATAACATTGCACATTTGGCTTTTTAACTTTTTATTTTTTATTTGAGTGTAGTTTGTGTTGAGATTTACAGTAACCGTAGCCTAGATTCCAACATTCAGGGAAGTACCCTTTACACGTGTTCAGCATTTTATCGTCTTCAATATGGTCACTGCTGGTTCTGAGTCCACTCTATATCATTTTCAGCTACATGGTCCTGCTTTATCGTTTGTGAAATGGGGAAGTCACCTGATTTATTGGCCCTGCAACATGCTTTTTTGGGGGCTTTTCTCTCACTGTAGCCCAGCTGTTTCTCATCTCGTTGAGGCATAACTTGAATTAAACTTTAATATCCTTGGTGGCACAGATCCAGGATCGGCTAACTTTGTCTTTTTACATGGAGGACAGGCCTTATTGGGTATTCATATTTTACATTGTAATTCAAATCCACTGTCAGGGGTTATATTTGTTGTATATTAATGCAACTATTAACATGACTAGTTAACATTTGTGTTGGATCCACTGCCAAGACGTTTGCCTAGTCATTTAGTAAAACATGTATGCTCTGCATAGCGTCCATTGATAAGTGATTGGCCTAATTGATTGATCGAGTTGATGCTGTTAACTTGCATGGTGAAATGTACTACGTGTAGTGTAGGAAACCTGTCAATCTCCTATAGTGATGCTGTAGGAGATGCTGGCTCATTTTGTTTTGCAAATTATATGCTATGGTCTGTGACAGTCTACTAAAATTACCCCTCTGTTTTTTTTTTTCAGATGCCTCTGGGGTGTTTTTTGACACCCACTCAAAAATGGTAATGTCCCAGGGTGGGACATTTGAACGAATGAAAGAAAAGGTGAGAAGACGACGCATTATATTTTAATTCTCCTCACGTCGTATTTTTAGTCCTCACGTTGGCATTAAAGGAAATGGCCTTTAGGCCATTGGATGTATTTCAGGTCCACTCTTTGTTGTTAAATTGGAAGCGCTTGATTTTGTGCCTCACAGTCTCAGGCGCTACTGAAAATGGGCATTCGTTTTGCTGGTGAGGTATTTGATGCACATGCAGTTAAATTCCTAGGTTTGTATTGGGGTGTATTCACACTTGGTCACGGATATGACGCGAAACATTATTTGGCACAGATCGAGTGCTACCTGCAAGTCTGGCGTGGTCTATTCAAGAGTACCAATGACTCCCAGTGGCATGACACTTGCATAACGTATGTTAATAGGTTTTGCATGTTGGGAGAGTAGAACTGAAGAAGAAATGAAAGTGAATCTAAAGAGGATTGTAGGGTCATGTAAGGTGTGGCTTTTTTAAAATGCAACTTGATCAAAAGGTCAAAGTTCTGGATGGCTCTTAACATGTCTGGGTTGGCCTGCTAATCATACCGATTATCTGGTTAATGACATTTGGAACAATCACTTCGTTGTGGGTGTGACAACAGACAAACAGACAAACAGCGCGTGCATAACACATTTTCATCAAACTGGTCTTCTGGTCATTGAATGTCGGAAGAGTAATGGTTACCAAAGTGTCCTTGTGAGTTTGGGTTCTCGGTTGCCTTTGTTTACTTGCGCACGTGTGGACGATCACGTCATCACAGCTGGCACATTTTGGCACTCGCCTCGCCCTTTGAAGTGCCGCACCCATTCCTGCAAGGTTTAACATGCGTGTAGATGAAGAGATTAACATATTTAGTTCTATTTTTATTCTGGTGTAGGAGAAATGGTGGTAGGCACAGAATACCTTTTGGTGACAAGTCTACGGTTTCAACTAATTATTATTATTATTAATGTTACTACTATAGCTGTACAACTGGAACACTGGAACTCCGGCATGCTTACCAAGTCTCATTGCTTCACCGATCCATCATGTACTCCAATCCTTTATGTAATCCAACAGGATGTATTCAATTCAGGGTTACGACCCAAAAAATAAGCCTCATACCAAAAACACGCCTTTTTATTCATTTGCCTATTTTCTCACCAGCTGAGGTTTTACTAGCGCACAAGAATGGCGCCAACGTGCCACGGACGTGGTCGCATTTCTCTGGAGTGACTTAACGTGAAGCTCATGAAACAATTACTGCCAGAACGTGTACAACGGCCTTCAGCTGTCGGTTGAATGTTGTGGTATGCTTCCATTTGATGCCATGCCCGGTCCTGCTTCCTTTTCAGATACATGCCGTCCGGGCCGTTGTCCCAAACAAAAGTAACAATGAAATTGTTCTGGTGTTGCAACACTTTGAGAACAGCGTGGACAAGGCCGTGCAAGCTTTCTTGGAAGGTATGGATACGTCAAACTGTGGTGATACTATAGACGGTGGTTATTGTTGGACAAAAGTATTTGGGCTTTATTTTGCTAATAGCTCGCCAATCCTGAAATAGGATACGTTTGGTTTTTTTAAATAGGATTTTTTACAAGTCATATTACAAATGGTATTTATGAGCCATGTCGAACAAATAATTGAATTGTTTTTACTAGATTAGTTAGGTTTTTTTTCAGTACAGACTTGAATGTCATTAATGAAGACGTTATTAGTAATTGAAGTAATTATTTACTCGTGACTCATAAAAGAACAGTTGGTATCGGTGCATTTGTGACGCAGTCTGTACTGTTGTTTCAACTACCGTGTGTTGATCTCTATAATACTTGGGTAAACGCATGCCTCCGAACAACCCCGTCACTATCTGATTCAGGATGCCTTTATGACGGGACCCATCGCATACTTCTTTACCACATCACTGCTGAAAACGCAGGCCTCCATTCAAGTCTGACTTGTTATTGGATTCCTGATGCTGTAGGTTGTATTGTTGTAGGGTTGTATATGCATGTCGTACGTCGCGTCCTTTAGCCAATAGAATTGTGGTCCCGCAAGCTGAGCAAGAAGTGCGTAGCACACAGAAAGGGTTTCCCTAGTATGTAGGATCCCACGCTGTACTTTATTTTTGGCGTGGCCTCGTGCCAAACAGATGGACGAAGGTATGCAAAGCCTTTGAATCATGCAAAATGCAAACAAAGCTTTGCATACAGACTCCTCCGTTGCGTCAGCAGATCGCTAACCTTTTGCTTGTTTGCTGTTCACTCAAGGCAATGCAGCTGAGATCCTCAAGGAGTGGAATGTAACCGGCAAGAAGAAGGTAAAGGCAAACATGCGACTGCATCATATCGTACCGTATGTAGTGTTGATTAAGTGATCGCAGTGCGAATCAACGCTATAGGTGTACTTTGTTATTCACGACAAAGTGTCTGAAGACCGCTGTAGTGCGGTCTGATCTCAGTCTTGGTTGTAACTCTTAACGTCATAATGCGCAGCCCAAGAAGAAAAAGAAGCCAGAGCCCGAGGCCCCAGTGGAGGCCGCCCAGGTGGTGGAGGCCGCCCAGGTGGTGGAGGACAAGGGCACGCTCAACGGTTTCCATGCCAACGGCTCGGCGCTGGACGGAGAATCTCTAGATTCTCTAAGCGAACAGCTCGACACCGCA
>OMNO01080905.1:2023-16372 GCA_900303215.1 Trachyrincus scabrus
CTCTCTCCTACCCCTCTCTCTCCTACCCCTCTCTCTCCTACCTCCTACCCCTCTCTCTCCTACCCTCTCTCTCTTCTCATGTCATGTCATTGCACCCCTCTGTTCTATTGTTCTAGCTGTTCTTGTAACCGCTCTGTCTCTCTCTCTCTCTTTTTCTCTCTCTCTCTCTCTCTCTCTCTCTCTCTTGCACTTTCATTCCCTCCCTCATTCCCTATCCCTCCACCCCTCCTCCACACTTAGGAGGGATGACATCATTAGCGTTGCCAGTAAGAAACAGGCATGGGTGCCTCTAGACCAATCCTGAGGGCCGTGCACGTTGAGCACAGCTGGGCCCTGTCTTCTACTAGTCCGCCCGGCTGAGGAGTTTGGGGAAATTGTCCTGTTTACAAAATAAAAGCCTTGACTGAGTCACCAAAGTATTCAAAATTGGTCACACAAATGCTAAACTATTACAAGAAACTACTAGCTAGGGAATATTGTGATATATTTAGTGCTCAAATGTAGGAAAGCACAATAATAGTGTGCTGTTTTTGATATAATATGTTCAATCTCAACAAAAGAACATAAGTGTTTAAGATCAGCTCCTCATCTTAAAATGGGGTCAGCTTGTCTGAATTACTGCCCAACCAACGCAAGGGTAATCCTTTGTTGAATTATGACCACTCAGACTGTATACTGCTGATGCTTTAGGCGGCTTTAGGAGAACCCAGGTGTATTTCTGGCTGTTACTGGAACATGGAGGGGGGAGAGAAGGATTCCTGTTATCCACCAGCACCGCCCCAAACCCCCCCACCATGGACCCCAATCCTGAACCTCTTAAGCTCTGCTAAGCCTGACATGGACTGGTCTCGGCTAGCCTGTCTGTCTGCTGCCTTCTAGCGTGAGGCAGCCCATCTGTTCCCTGATCACATACGCAACAATAACACACACACACACACACACCACACACACACACACACACACACACACACACACTCTGGGACCATGGTATAGACAATGGATCATATGCAACTTGGATGTATTCTTACATACGTTATTTTGAGGATGTCATGATTTTGTGATTTTGTGCAAGGGATAACAAAATGGTGAATAATATTTAGTTCTAAAAGTTGAACATTGTTGTTTGCTCTTGGCAGAGTCTGTATTATGCTGACTGGCCAGACAGTGTGACTGCTGACCACTCTCATATTAATGTTAACTGTCCTCTGGAACGCCACACACACACACACACACACACACACACACACACACACAGCGCGCGCACACACACACACACACACACACACACACACAAACACACACGCACGCGCGCACACACAAACACATACACACACATACACACAAACTCACACACGCACATGTGCACACAGAAACTCACACTCACAAACGCACACAATGAAGACACCAAGTTGCAGCATTTGGTGTCAGTGGAGTGGAACCAGCGTGGGGTGACTTTCTCTTTTATAAACACACCTTTTCTTGTCTGTTTGCATTCAGTGTGTGTGTGTGTGTGTGTGTGTGTGTGTGTGTGTGTGTGTGTGAGTGTATGAGATGGAGAAGTTGAGAATCTAAAACATCAGAGCTTTACTTGTGAATACTGACGCACATATTCATGAGGTGGCGTTTCCTAGCGTAAATATAATATTAAACACACCTGCACAAAAGCATGCTGGCTTATTTATGAATGCATATTAATGCATACATACTGTAAGTCCACTGTAAATAAACCTCTGTATTTGTGTAGGAGTTGTATAAATGTCTCAGGATATCAAGAAGGTATTACAGTTAAGTTAACATTGATAACATTTAATAAGTTCATAACATTACAGTATCTTATACCATAGCATTGTTGAATACTTGATCCTGATTGGTCAACAACGTTCCAAAGGTGTGCATTATTTTTCAATAACCTCTGCCTTTTACCAGTTCTGAATCAATTTGCTACAAATCCAACATTGAAAACAATTAAAAACAAACAAAAGCAAAAACATGTTGAAAGTGGTCAGCTGATTAAGTAGGTGAATTTTATACAGATACAGCAACATCTACTACTATTTTGAGCCATTGAGTACCTGGTGCTCCTTTTAATGTAATGCAGCTTCTATTGTGTTTTTATATAAATGTGTTTTAATGTGTCCTGTCTGGATGTGATGTGTTGTGTTTTTAATGTACGAAAAGACGAAAGAAACATGTTTACCTTTTGCAAGCAAAAAGTAGATAAAGTATTTTCTATTTCTATATCTACTGCTTCGACTAATAATAATATTTGATGATTTCTAGACCTGGCTTTGGCCCGTTATTCATGTAAATAAACACAATGTTGTTCACCAACAACTTGTCAAGGAGAGAGAGCACAGGTGCAAGATTGAAGAACTGTGGAAATTAATGTCCTATCAACACCCCCCACACACAATATATACACAATATATATATATATATATATATTAGGCCTGTCAAACAATTAAATGTTTTATCTAATTAATCGCATGCTTGGCTGATTAATTAATCAGATTAATCACACTTTCCAAATACATCGACTATACTTCTAATCTGTGAATAAACAGACATAACAAGGTGGATTCAGAATTAAATATATTTGTTTATTTTCAATCTCTTAAAAAAATACATGAGATTTTTTCATTAACATCTGCACATAGCTGTAGACAAGATAGCTTGAAACATACATTTTACTTTCCAAAACCATAAAAAACCGACAATCATCTTAGTGAAAATATGCCCATAACATTTCCATTGACCTCAATACCTCCTATTTCTCCTTCAGCCAGTTGCTAAGGCAAAGTAACCTGTTTACATGTTTTGCATGTAAAGCTGGCCTCTTCTTTTGTGGCCTGCAAGTGATTGCAAGTGGTTCAGATGGCAGAATGCAGGCAGCCCCACAGAGCATGACACATAGGCCTCACGCCCGAGAAGCTCAGTCACATACCTGCAGTGGAAGATAAATACAAAACAGAAAAGATTGTTTTATTAAACAGACACCAGAAAATCTAATATAATTGGAGAGTGAAATCAACCGTGTGCACCCATCCTTGCGAGGGCTGAAACATGCGAGAGTGCTACTACCGTGTGACTACCAGTGCTTCGATGCTACACGCATGCGAGGGCCGACCCCGCGAGGACACCCCCAACCCAGCTCCACGTATTTCCACGTCGGACCATGACAGTGCATGGCGTGGTGTGCTTATATATTCTTTTTATTTCATTTCTCTTATTTGCGAGTGATGTGCTGAAATATTTCTTAGACTTTTTCAATTTTCTCTTCTTTCTTTGCGTGGCTCATTTTTTTTCGTTTTGAGAAATACACGGCTAACTTAGACATTAGACTGACAGACATTATTTTAATCTCAAGCTGCGCCTTGCATTTGGAAGATGTATCTATGTATTTATCAAGTCACATATCAGTTACGATCAGAACTATAAGTCACACGATGTAGCCTATTAGGCCTACCAAGTAGGCCAAGTAGTAGATGTTATGCCCCAGACAGAACGGCTGTAGTGTTTTTCGTTTGAGGGGTTACACAAGGAAAGGCCTACATTGTGGAGGAAATAAGGCAGGATATAACAATAATGGCAACAATGACATTAAACTATTTAATTCTAGCCTATAATTATAGGAACGAACAAATAATAACTAATCAAGAAGTTGAGAACTTTACTCTACGCGTATGGCGATGTGTGTACGACACAACAACACACACACTTATTGTATTTAGTGTTAGGCCTATATATTGTACACTTTGAGAGACATATTCGTTTGAGAGACATTTAATATATTGGTATATGCCTACTTAATGATAACACCAATGTGAAATATAACTGGGTGTTCTGTCAATTAAGTATAGCCTACCAAATAAAGGCCTATTAAATGTCTCTCAAATGAATATGTCTCTCAAATTATACAATATATAGGCCTAACACTTAATACAATAACTGTGCCTTCTTGTGACTGAGACGCCATGCCATGCACAACTATGTGATTATTATTCGTTGTTTCATATAATTATATAATTAAAAAGGTTAATGTAATTGTTGCCATTATTATCATATCCTACCTTTTTGTCTAACAATGTAGGCATTTCCTTGTGTAACCCCGTCTTTAAATAGGGCTGGGTTGGGGGTCTCCTCGCGGGGGGTCGGCCATCACACGCATGTATCGTCAAAGCACTGGTAGTCGCACTCTCGCACTCACTCTCATGAGCGCAGCCTATTATCGGTAATGCATTTGGATTATTGAACCAAACAACAAAATTCATAGTCAGTGTTTGACTTTATAGTATAATAGGCTTTCTTTATTTAGGCAAAACGTTATTAAACAGAACTAGTTAAAAGGTGATTTTAAGTAACCTGCCTGCAAATCACCCGCATATTATAAATAGTGAAAAAAGGCTGATCCGCTCCAGAAAGTGTGATGGCTTGTTGTGTGCGTGTCTTTAATTGACTCAAGGGCAGAAGAAGAAGACATTGCAACAACCACACAACGCTATTGGTTAGAAGGGAATAGACTATTTTAACCAAAGAAAATGCATCCAAATCATGACGAGCATACATGCTGCTTGAGGCATTGTCAGTGAGTTTTTGTTAACTGGTATGGATTATCTATCACTAATCAAAGTGGTGACACGGTAAAGATGACAGGAAACTATGACCATTTAAGGGAAGGCAGTGTTTTTTAAGTTTCCTATGCGATCAGGTGACATCACTAGAACAGAAACTGAAGAGGCGGTTGTTCTTTGACAAACTCTCATAAGCTATGTGCTAAAACATACATAGATACTAATACTTATTTACCAATACTAAGGCACTGACCCTGGACTGATCACGCCGAGTCTTTCTGAATTGTCAGGTTTTCATCTTGATTTTCTCAAAGGTTAAGCAAGCATTCATTATTACTGGATAATTGATTTCACACATAGCTTATAAGATCTGGAAACTGTTAGTCAGCTTTGTACATCAAATGTGAAGCCATCACATTTAGCTAATCAGCTATTTAAGACATAATGCACCTTGGTCATGAGACTGTTTGAAAGCAGCATAGGAGATCATTTGAACCTCATTCCCTGTGGTTTATGGAACTACCCAAGGTTAAAGGGTCAATGTACTGTGAATAGCATTCATTTCTATGTTGCCAGCTAACTCTGTGATGGCCGCCTTTCTATCGATTCTCTTACTCATTACCTTTTTATGATCTCTCTCGCTCTCTCTCTCTCTCTCTCTCTCTCTCTCTCTCTCTCTCTCTCTCCTATTTTCTTCATATCCCATGTCATTGTTGTATTGAATTTAACCCCATGGCACAATGCCTTCTCAACAATTTCTTGATTTGTCAATTTCTAATGCTGGTTTATGAATAATTAAAAGTAAAAAAAAACATTCAGAACCGCTATAACTGTGAAGAAATGACCTTTCCAGTCCCTGCTGATTTAATATTACTTTGCATGTCAAGATATTTCAGACAATTTATTGTCTTTTTTCATGGAGAAAATCCAAAAAAATCTGTTTTCAGAGCAGCAGCCTGACAGTGACTGATATGCTTGAAGAATCTCTGAAAACTTTCTAGAACCTGGTGTCCCCTTGTGAGTTATAAGTCTTCCAAACTCAATTTCTACCTTCAACTTCAAAAGAGGTCATTCCTGTTGGTGACCTCCTACTCTCAAAGTGATTCATTTATTCATAGTTGAGTTAAGAACAAAACATTTGTTATCAAAGAGCAAAGTTACAGCATCACTTTCTTCACTTTTTCTATTTGTTTGTTTCCTCATGCCCACATGTTTTAAATCCCTAATAAAATGAAAACTTTTGCGATTTCCACACACTAATGATGTTGTTTCTAGTGAATGCAGAGGTGTTTAAGTTAATGACAAACCTAATAGAATGGAAAGGAAAGATGTACAATTAGGCTAATTTTTTCTATAGGATTCATCAATAGATCATGTATCATTTCATATATGTGTTTTCTAAAATACTAAAATGAAGAAATAAAGAGCCTAATACATTTTTTTATAGCAAAACTAAAATTATGAATAATTCACCCCTTGATCTCTGCTCATTGCAGTCCAACTTTGATGTTTGATTCTTGTCTGCTTTGTTTTCTTGGATCAGTGAAGTAAAGGACATGCAAGGGGTGCTTGCCTTGCTCCAGCAAGTATCTATGCCTACTATGCTACAAGCAGGCATATAATTATTATATATTATATCCATAATAATCACACACATTTAAACATGATCAATTAAAACAGCTTCACCCAGACAATATTTTAATTGTACTGTTTTGGAGGGGGAGAGGGACAGGAGTTGATTCGTGAATATGGATCATGAATATGAATATGGATCCATCCAAGTCATAACATCAATAGCGATGTTTGTTTTATTGTCATGAGTTATAGTTTCAGGCTATTTATTTGAACTACTAGTGATCGCTTTCTACTGATGTATTTGTACTCAACTTTTGGCTTTGTTTGATAAATCATCAGGTTTTTTTTTCTCTATCAACATCCGTAGCTCACCTGTGCCTGAGACTTCTCTTTTCCAATGTATTGTTTCCAATACAGCTATATTAGAAACAATAAATATTGATATTTCTCAGGGATAGGGATGTGAAAAAAGTATGAGGGGTTTATGAAACTTGACCTCTGACTTCCTTTAGCATCTTCGGCAAATCATCAGCTTAAAATCATGCTGAGGAAAACTTCAGACAGAATGTTCCAAGGATGTTTATGTTTTCAGTAGTTAGCAACAGTGTTTACTGGAAGCTAGCATCTAGCCCAAGACACTAGTCGTTGAAGACTAAGATAGTTAAGTTAAGTATAGTCATGGGACAAGTTCACTCTTCATTTACTCGTACTGTTGTTTTCCAGAACAACCCAACCTGATTGTACCACATATTTTACATTTTAAGAAAGTTATGTTTGTTTTTTGTTTAGTTTTTTTAATGAAAAGTGTCAGAACGTAATGTAACTGTCAGGGGTGGTAAGAGTCATTGTCTGTCCAAAATGAGTCCAAAGAATCCAAAGAGTTGGCAGCCTTATGCATGTTTTAAATTAATTACACTTTTAATATGGAGTTCAATATGGTTTGAAGTAAGATGGGTAGTAACCTTTGCTTTGTGAAATAAAAAGGTGTGTGGTATGTACGTATCTGCCAACAATACAAATGAGATCTGCATTCAACAATGAACAATCGGCCCCATCTTTACACCTCAGGAATAAGCAGTGATACTTCCGGCGAGCTACACGCAGAATCATCGACCCAGAAGCGTAATGTAAATCACCGGTGTAGACACCCAGTGTTCACCTAAGGGGCGATTGGCTGGAGGGAAGGGATTGGCTGGACAGGACTAAACAGAACACTACTGTGGAGTGTGTGTTGTTGGTGGCTGGTTTAAGCAGCCTCACCTGGTCGGAGTTAGACTGATTAGACTGGTTAGACTGACTCATCCACTGCCTGTGTCCTGCTGTGGGAGAAGCCCGGGAAAGCCATAGGAGATGGCATGTGGCAGGGGGAAATTGCCACATCTGGCCAGATGTGGAAGTTTCCCCAGGACATAGGCAGTGGATGAGTAAACCGGTTTATTGTTAGTTTGTGGTAGTCTGAACAACAGAGCAGGTGGTACATGCTAGAGCTCCTCCTGAGTGTGTTTGCTGGTGGCTGGTTTAACCTGTGGGCCTGATTGGCCAATGCCCCACAGGTGTGCAGCCTCACCCAGTCCCAGAGTCTAATCAGTCTAACTCCGACCAGGTGAGGCTGCTTAAACCAACCACCAAGAACACACACTCCACAGTTTGGTTTGCCTAACAAAGTGCAGTGTGAACGCTAACCGAATCAAATGAACAACTCCCTCAGTTCTTGCCATCATTGAAAAGCAATACAGATGTTGACTGGTTTGACCTCTTTTCTTGCTTTGTTAAGCAATAGGTCTGCCTAGCCTTGTGGAAGACTCCGGTCATGCGCAATGAGTGCACAGTGTTTTTCCTTTTGTTAATTTGATTTGCAATTTGTTGTTGTGTTTTGTGATTTGTTGTTGTGTTTTGATTTGTCATTGTGATTTCCTCTATGCCGTTGTGTTTTTGATTTGTTGTTGTGTTTTCCTATTTGTCGTTGTGATTTGCACTTCAGGGCCGCCGTACTTTACTCCCTTCTGCATGTCTCATCTTGTTGAAATGCAAACATTTTCTCCATGGGGTTCCATATGCGGCCAGTGCGACGAAGCTTTCCGTTCCTTGTTGAAGTGGCTCGTCTGGCTCATCGTCCATTGTTAGGTTTGAAGATGCTTCCATTTCTTGCGATGCAGGCCTGATGGGGTGAAGCTCTTACTGTAGCGTCCCGGGTGAAGAGTAAAAGACTTCTTCATGTTCCCCTCCTGCCACTGCTCCGTTTACTGTTAAATAAAAGTCTGCAATTGTGCAGCTTTCAAATTTTTTTTATATCTGGTTGCAGCAGATGGGAAAGTAACTTAACCTTATGTCACATCCACCTCATCTGCCACGGCGTCGGACACGTGAGAATGCACCTCTACACACCTGATCCCATGATTCCCATTCATGATTAGCCTCAGTATATATGCCTCATGCCACGCTGTAGTGCCTACTTATCAGCTCAGTATTCTGCCTGTTACGTTTGTCTGCTACGTTCTACATCCTGACTGACCTCCTGTGTTTTTGGACCTTTGGATTGTTGCCTGGACTAAACCCTGCTCTCCCCCTGTGTACCTTATCCTAATCAGACGAACTCTCTATTCTTCGAACCTGGACCTGAACTACGGACTATGCCTCTTGCCCTACCCCTTTGACTTGTATGCCTCACGGACTGCCTTTTCAGTATATTGACCCCAGCTCGCCCCTTTATTATGATTCCAGCCTCAGCACCTTGTATAATATCGTTTGTATGTTACAATAAACTGGACATCATTTTTTTCTACTGCCTCCTTGTGCCTGCATTTGAGTCCTATCTGTTTCCGCGCTTGACAGATAAGTTGGCCAGAACATGGACTCAGCAGGAAACCCCGATCATGCCCCCCAGAACTAGCAGCTATCCCGATACTCGACTGACCACAATAGGCTGGCATTCATCATGAATCTCCTGGTAGATAGGTCCCTTGCCTGGGCTGTAGCTCACCTGGATCACCTGCCTTCAGACCGCAGATCATATGAGGGATTTGTGCGACCACCCGATGACAGCCTCGAGACTGTTCACCCTTCGGCAGGGAAGGGGATCAGTAACGGACTATAACATTGAATTCCACACTCTGGAGGCCGGCACGGGATGGAACCAGGAAGCGATGCTCACCGCGCATCCCCACGGTCTCTCACTGGAGATTAAAGATGAGCTCGCCACCCGGGAGGAACAAGATAGTTTGTTTGAACTCATGATGGACAGGCGCCTCTGTGAGCGACGTGGTGAGCAGTCTTTTCGCTCACCCAACATGGGCAATGTCCATTTCCCTCACATGTCCACCAGTCTTCAGCCAGTTACCATTCATGTTGAGAATAAACAGCTCGAGACCCATGCTCTCATCGATTCAGGGGCAGAGGCTAATTTAATCAACGCCACTCTGGCCCGTCAATTTAGCATCATTCCTGTCAGAAAACCATGTCAAGCTAGTGCCCTCGATGGAAGAGCCATTGGAATGGTTTCTCAGTCTACTGTCCCTGTTGAACTCTGCATCTCTGGCAACCACAGAGAGAGTATTTCTCTGCTCCTTATCAATTCACCGCATGTCCTGGTCATTTTGGGTCAACCCTGGTCGTTAGTCCACAACCCGTCCATTGACTGGTTGACGGGCAAGATTACCACCTGGGGGCAGCATTGTCTAACTAATTGCTAACGTTCAGCTCAACCTCCTCTCTCCTCTGCACCTGTCACCCCTGACAACCACCCAGACCTGTCAAACGTTCCGTCTGAATATCATGATCTGAAGAAGGTTTTCTGTAAATCCCTCATCGCCCCTATGACTGTGTCATCAACCTGTTACCTGGTACTTGTCTACACTGCCTGAGACCAACGCGATGGAGAAGTACATTTCGGATGATACCAGTGGCCAGTGGGCCACTGGTATCATCCGCCCATCCTCCTCCCCAGTCGGAGCTAGGTTCATCTTCGTTGGGAAGAAGGATGGAGGTCTGCGGCCCTGTATTGATTTCCGAGGTCTGAACGACATCACAGTCAAGAACCGGTACCCATTGCCACTTATGTCCTCAGCTTTTGAACACCTCCAGAATGCCACCATATTCACTAAGCTTGATCTTCGCAACACATACCACCTGGTCCACCTGGACCTGGTCAGAGAGGGGGATGAGTGGAAGACAGTGTTCAACACCCCCCGCGGCCACTATGAATACCTCGTCATGCCGTTTGGCCTTACCAATGCCCTTGTCACCGACATTCCCCCGAGATATGCTAAACCGGTTTGTGTTTGTTTATTTGGATGATATCCTGATTTTCTCCAGTTCCGATTATGAACATTCCCAGTACATCCACCAAGTCCTCCAGCGCCTCCTGTAGAATCGACTTTATGTTAAGGCAGAGAAGTGTGTGTTTCATCAGCCCACGGTGTCGTTCCTTGGCTACATACTCTCTGCCAACATCATTCAAATGGATCCTGCAAAGGTGAGAGCAGTGGTGGATTGGCCCAAGCCTAACAATAGGAAGGACTTATAGCCTTTCCTCCGCTTCGCCAATTTTTACCGCCGTTTCATTCGTATTTACAGCACCCTTGCTGCACCTCTCAACACCATCACCTCATCTTCCGTCCCATTCACGTGATCACCTGCGGCGCTTCAGGAGATTAAGCATCGGTTCACCACTGCTCCCATCCTGATTCATCCCGACCCAGCCCACCAGTTTGTGGTGGAGGTCAACGCGCTGTCTCACGGCGGACCATCCGACCACCTGGAGTAGTAAGTTACCCTGGATTGCGTATGCACACAATTCCCTGCCATCCTCTGCCACTGGCCTGTCTCCTTTTCACTGTGCTCTAGGACAGCGGTCCCCAACCACCGGGCCATGGACCGGCACCGGGCCGCAAAGCATTTGCTACCGGGCCGCAAATAAAAAATAGGAAATACGACGAGCCTAAAATATGGCTTAATTGCGACCGATGACTCGCATGCTCCACTTTGTGAAGAGGGGTTTTCTGCAAAGAATGCAACGAAAACTAAATCGCGGAATGGACTGGACATAAAGAACACGCTCTGGGTGTCGCTGTCTCCTGTCCTTGGACCTGAGGAGAGCCCGCTTCATTCTGCTCTGCACCATCTCCAGGTACCGGCGACAGGCGGACCACCACCGGGTTCCAGCCCCCTGTTATCATCTTGGGCAAAGGGTATGGCTATCTACCCGAGACCTGCCTCTCCGGATTGAATCCTATAAGTTGGCACCCAGATTCATTGGACCATTCCCCATTGTTAAAATCATTAAACGCTCTGCTCTCAGCCTCAAGTTGCCTCGGACCATGCGCATCCATTCTACTTTTTATGTCACCCGAGTCAAACCAGTTGCTACCAGCACCCTGTCTTTCGCTCCTCAGTTACCTCCTCCACCTCGCACTGTCTACAGTTCTCCAGTGTACACTGTGAAGCGTCTCCTGAAGTGGCAGAGGGGTCCAGTACTTGGTCGACTGGGAGGGCTATGGACCGGAGGAGCAGTGCTGGATCCCTGCCGTGACATCTTGGACACCTCCCTCATCCACGACTTCCATCAGTGGATTCCGGACCAGCGAAGAAGGACTCCAGGAGGCATCCGTGGGGGGGAAATGAATGGAATGGAATGGAAAATGATTCCATTTTCCATTCATGATTAGCCTCAGTATATATTACCAGCCTCATGCCACGCTGCGGCACCTACTTATGAGCTCAGTATTCTGCCTATTACGTTCGTCTGCTACTCGTTTAATTCCATTGTACATCCTGACTGATCTCCCATGTTTTTGGACCTTTGGACTGGACTAACCCCTGCTCTCCCCCTGTGAGGCTGTCTCAGCCTGATCGGACGGACTCTCTGTTCTTCGAACCTGGACCTGAACTACGGATTACGTCTCTTGATTACGATTCCAGCCTCAGCCCCTTGTATCATATCGTTTGTATGTTCTAATAAACTGGACTTTTTTTTTTCTACTCTGCCTTCGTGTGCCTGCATTTGAGTCCTATCTGTTTGTATATATACAAATAATGAATTTTAACTTTATAACCAATTGTTACGACCCTTAATGGGTATCAGACGTAGCAGGGAGGTAACACAGCATCAAAGGATTACAATGACACTATAAACAGAAAACCGTTCGAAAAACAAAGCATTTATTTGAACACGTACGCTGTATAAACTTATAAATTGCCCTTAAGCCCAAACCAACACAGGAACAATATTAAGGAAGGGATAGCTTCGGGGTAGCCAAGGCCAAAATAATAACCAAAAGACCCTCTGTCTCTTAACCAAAATTCACAATCTAAGCTTAAACAAAACACTTCTAAACTGCCTCTAACAAACACAGGAGAAAAAGGAGCAAAAACTAAATGGCAGCTTACCCTTACACACTTCCTTAAGAAGCAACAGAAAGAAAACAAAGATCTAGACTAACAATTCTCACACCCAGGAGCACAACACTATCAACAAAATAACAGATCATCAAGTTAGAGAGCAAGGGGCAGAAAGACTCTGGTGCTGGCAGACTTATACCAGGTTGGTACTAACTGCTGATCAGCTACAGGTGATCAGCTACACTGTAAAAAAAAAAAGTGTAAAAAAACGGTAATTTTCTGGCAGCAGGGGCGCCGGAAAATGTCTGTTGAAAAACAGTAAAGGACTGTCATATTAAAAACATGAATAAACTAAAAAAAAAACAGTTATTGTCTGTACCATAATTAAGATCTATTTCTTTAATTTTATGAGAAATCTCCCTATAATTCCATGAAATCTATTACTTTTAACATATATTAATTGTTAAAATAGAGTCCTACACCTCAAAAATGAAACTAATTGTCTTTAAGAAATGATAAAGAAAAGCTTTCTTACAGATACTTTCTGTTATTACAAAATGTACCGTAAATCTAAGTCCATTTACATATTAAAACACAAGAAAAACATGCAATTTACTTTGCAAAGCCCAAGTGTTGCAAAAAAAAATCTGTCCAATTTTGTTTTTGTTTTTTCAAATACATTTATAAACTGTCAAAATACATGCAATTTATTTTTCTAAATATAGGTTAACTGTACTTTTACATTGTGTCACTCTTCATTTAAAATATACAAACTGCAAAAAAAACCATTTTTAAAATATTTCACAATATGAATTATAAAAAATGACAGGACCACTGTAATACTTACACTTTTGTGTATGTGTGTGTGTGTGTGACCTCCTACTCTCTCCACTCAAAGTCTGCTATGTTTTTAATCAATGAAAGAACCTTAGGGTTGATGGGCTGCACTTTCTTTGATTCACTCTTGCCCACTTTGGTCCCCTTGTCAGGATTTATCTTGAAAAGGCACCTGTTAAAGACAGAAGAAGAACTGATGTAGTACTAAAAACAATAATTTTGATAATCACAAATTGTGTGTATGATCCAACCATTCATTGACTTTACACTTGAAATAGAGCTTAAAGTCAAAGAAATACTGATCTTAAATTGACTTTTCATCTACTGTTATGATCATATCTGTACATTACAAGCGTCGTTTGAAAAATATTTACTGGATGAGGTTTTGTAAAATATAAAGTCGTCACTAGGCATTACTGTCACACTGGGCAGCAATGCAGCAGGTCCGTTAACAGGAGTAAGCCATCACTTGAAGAGCATTGGAGTGTGGGTAGCTACGGGTGCCATCTTGAGGTTTGTGTGCAAATGGGGCAGATGAGGTGTGTCGACAGTGAGCGGTGTAAAAGCAGTTAACTGCAATAAACGAAGCAGCCACGAAGACATCTCGTTTATGCATGAAGAAAATCTTAACTTTGTCTTCTACCCCCCCACGGTTGGAAAGCATTGACTAGAAAGGCTACAGAAAGCCTACAGAAAGCATCGAAGCGCTGGCTTCACACAAATTTTGGTGCACAAGAGCAGTTGTGTCTTCCTTGTCCCATTCCATTGTCCTCAGGTTCTGACACATAGCGTTTGCTAGTGCTACACTGCTACTTAGTGGTAAAAGTAGATACAGGGAAATCTACATTGTTACTACATTGAATTATATAGAATAATTATACTTCAAGTCTTACCGCTGTAAGAATTCCAGAGTTGCCCCCAGTTCTGCTGGATAGGTGATGTTGAGGCAGTAGTACGTTGCGAACATCAGTACGAGGGCATCACCAAAATTTGCAACACTGCCATTCACAATGGTCTGGTCCACTGCCAC
>OMNO01080934.1:1700-26749 GCA_900303215.1 Trachyrincus scabrus
CTGCCACATGCCATCTCCAATGGCTTTCCCAGGGCTTCTCCCCACAGCAGGACACAGGCAGTGATGAGGAAACCGGTTTATTGTTGAGTTTGTGGTAGTCCGAACAACAGAGCAGGTGGTACATGCTGGAGCTCCTCCCGAGTGTGTGTGCTGGTGGCTGGTTTAACCTGTGGGCCTGATTGGCCAATGCCCCACAGGTGTGCAGCCTCACCCAGTCCCAGAGTCTAATTAGTCTAACTCTGACCAGGTGAGGCTGCTTAAACCAGCCACCAACAACACACACTCCACAACAACATTTAAAACTTAACAATATAACTGAACTGACTGAACACAATATAACTGACCACACTGCATGCTGGGAAACCAGAAGTCAGAATGTTAACTGTGTAGCCCCGTCGCTACAATATTTTTCACCAAGTTGAAATGGTAGGCCTATAGACCTCCTCTTCGGGTTGTGTTGAATAAAATAACTCATTTTATATAGCACACGTTTCCCTAGCTGTCTTGTACAGCAGA
This sequence comes from Trachyrincus scabrus, assembly GCA_900303215.1. Lineage (NCBI taxonomy): Eukaryota > Metazoa > Chordata > Actinopteri > Gadiformes > Macrouridae > Trachyrincus > Trachyrincus scabrus. Next base: position 2,217 of record OMNO01080934.1, read on the forward strand.
ACGTTGAAAACAGTTAAAAGCAGTGTGGCGTTTTGACCACAGGAAGTCGACGTTCAGATCACACATACAACATCCACTATATAGAATTTTAAATTGTAGGCCTATGCACCCTAGGTTCTATTTTACCGTTTTGTGTAGTATTTCACTTTGCCGCGGTTGAACACGATTTCTGTAGAAGCTACTACGTCACACGGATACATTGCTGTAGTAGTTACAATGGGGTTTAATAGGAGAGTATGTCTTCAAATCGCTGTAGCATCAACCATAAGTATCAGATATTAGTTTCATTCCCATATGACAACTCTGTCTCAAAATCACTGCATATTACATTTTTGCAATGTTCCTATGGTGAGAAATCAATTATTTAGTAAAAGGACACCAAAAGTGACTACCAGGAAATTGCCTGGTAGTCACTGTTAACCCGGCCGATTTGGTCTGTTTTGGCAGCGGGGAGCCCAGATATGGCCGATGCATTTAGGTTTCGACATGCGGTCCCGGACCAGTCAGGCAGCGATTCATTGGACATCCCATTTTTTCTTTGAGCATAAACTTGCTCAAAGAAATGTTCACCGAAATGTTCACCAAAGTATTCGGTTAGAGTTTTTCCCCGAAGGCGAGGGGTACACGATCGAAATCCAGCACCGAAAAACTGCCATTGAGTGGTGCATTTTAGAAGTGCTCAGCCATGACTAACGTTAGTGTTGCCAGGCTAGCTCTCCCAGCCGAGTCACCAGATCCCTAATCCCGCGGCTGTTGTCACAAACTGACGATCGAAATTGGATCCCCTGTGTGGCATATTGTAATTGGAAAAATAGGAGGTGGGGTGCGTTCTACATCACCAATAGCCGTTTTATAACAATGTCAAAGTGTTTAGGCTGTATTATTACTATGTACTATTAAGGCCTATTATAGCCTAGTCTATACACTTTGAGTCAGATACGTTTTCAGTTTTCCAATGTAATTTGCAGTTTGAGTATTAGGCCTATTTGATACACTAAACGTGAATATTGGTATCAACACTAAATTAAAACAGCATAACAGACAAGACAGATGAATAGAGCCATTGTGGTGCAGTGTTAAACAACCAGGGGTGTAAATCATCTCTTTCCCATCCACTCTATCAATGTCTGATATCAGTGGATCCTCTATAGCCTACTGTAAATCTAATGTCAGCACTTAGCTTGATTATCCAACTAAGTGCTGACTTTAAATTTACAGTACAGAGTACCTACAGAACTTAATGAGCCAACTTCCAAACACCCTCTCTCACCACCAGTTTTACCACCATCACCTTAAGTGTTGTTCATGTATGAGGACACCTGTCTGAGCAACACTTTACAGCTGAGTTAAATCAGATGACTGACAGGGGGGGATGTCTGCCAATTACACTCACGGTGGTCAGGGCTTTACTGCATTTTCCTTTTCTTTTCTTTTTACATTTCTTTCGTGCCAGGATGAGAGAATAATGTTTCCTGGCATCATTAGCCAGTAAGCATTCCCACTCTAGACACAGGGGATTGATTAAAATAAATATGTACCTTAGAGAGGCGTTTAAGGATCTCTGATTGCAAATAAAACAATGCAGAATGAATGGAGCACACACGAACTTAAGAGGCTACTTCAGGGAGACTCAGGGGTGTATTGAAATTAATCTCTCAACGTAGACGACTTCATGTACTTGTGACACATTTGTACCGCTTCTATTTTATGTTGATTTAAAAAGTGACATTAAAGGTAAGGTGCATTTTATTTTTATTTGTGTTGGTTCTGAATGATAATGTAAGATAATTTGGATTGTGTGAACAGCGGAGAAGTTTTAGATGTCACTGGTGGAGACACAGACTGCAGTAGGTCTGGATGACAGGTTTGTTGTTTATTCTTCATCAAAATGAAGGCAAGGTGCAATTCAGCCATCAGTTATTATTGGTAGGGACATATCGTCCGTATCCAGAAGTACAGGCTATAGTTAATAGTCAGTCTGAACAAATAGCCACTACAGCTTGAGTATTTCGCACAGCATACAGGCCATCATACAGGCCATTTTCCCTAACATTACTGTTTGGCACTGCTTAGCTCATATGCTTGAGCTTGCAGTAAGTGACATAGTGAAATAGATGGGCGCTATCAATTATTTTTGAATTATATTTTAAAATATTAATATTACAAGCTATATGCAACTTATAGCACATCTAACAAAAACAGAATGGAGAGAGTTTAAATGTCTAGCTATGCAAAATCAGTCGGATATTAGACACTAGATGGGTGGCATCAAGCTTTAGAACAGTGGAAGCAGTGTGGAAGAACTACCCAGCACTTTACAAGCAGTTTAAAACAGCAGCAGAGGATCCCTCCGATGGCATTACAAAGCAAACATACAGTGGACTTGTTATGTGAATATCTCTCATGCGTTTGTAAACAACCTGGGCATCATATGACACATTGCAAGAATTATCAGAACTGTCACTTAATTTTTTACGTCAATTTTCAATTACCAATGGATATGTTATATCAATGTCTGTCTAATCTTGTGCCTAGTCATGAAAGAAGGACACTGAGCAGATGTCTTATCTCAAAAGGGAGAGGCCTAACCTAACTCTAACCCTAACCCTAACCCAATACAAGTGTTAATAACCATCATAATATAAATAAATAAATGCATTACTACAATGCCAAAACCGCCAATGTTGTCCACAAATTAGGAATGTATCTGTCCTGGCCGTGATAACAACTGTACATTAGCCTGCACTCCGTATGAGTCAGGTAGTTACTTCATGAACTAACTCCAGACTGCATGTACGTTTACTTTGTACTGTAAATAAATTGTGTTATAAATAAAATTATAAAATAAAAAGTGTTATATCTTTACCACTCTCCAAGTCTTATCTAGCCCAACATTAAAACAGTTTAAAACTAGCCTAGAACATTGAAGAATATCACAAAGGACAGACGCGAAGAAATCCACGCCGTCACTTGGCGAGCTAGCCAGGAGGACCGGGACTGAAATTCTGCATTAGTGTTAATTGAGTTGTACATGGTGAGTTGGTTGAATTGGAATTGTCCATCCTCCTAAAGAACCTAAAGTAACCATGTAACCTGTGATAAAGTTCAAATTAAAATAAATGCATTTTATGATGGAGTGGTAAAGAAAATGTCTAAAACTGTACGTTACAGTGTTTTAAGTCGGCTGCGGTCGAAACTATTTAAATAGGTCAGAGGACTCCGGTGCTTTGAGACAGGGGGCCGCATAGGCATACAAACATTTTTGGCATATAATATATAGAGACGTCAATAACTGAGACGTCCCACAGGATGAGAGATACATACAATGTAGACTATTAGGACTGCCGCATTTCCCCACAGCCCATCGGGCCAGAGCACATTTCCCTCATAAAGTAGAGTGGGAACAGAACCTAGTCCAACACACAGCCCGTCCAAGATTAATTCAGTGGGCAGATGCCTTCTTCAGATTAGGGGTACAGCAAATAGAGCTACCAGTATCTCATTGTATAGACCCAGGACAGATATGCAATAATGAGGGAAGAGAAATAAACCCTAAAATTATTTGTAGGAGCAACACACACCACAGTTCAGTGGGAGACTAATATACTAAGAGGCCCGCACCAGATCCAGTTACAGGGGAGAGACGCCTAGTGTTCTCCACCCAAGCCACGTAAGAACCCTAAACTATTTCATAAGTTGAATACAACCCTAACCCTGAAGAACCCACCCACATAGCTGCATTCATACACACAATGGGAAACCGCCAACCCATAATGAGTGACCACTACTCCCCTGGCCAGCGCAATTGCAGCCCACCCCCCAGAAAAAGGCCTAATCATAGGCATGACCAAATCATGGCACAAGTGGACTGAAGGGGACCTAGAACACAGATGGCCCCTGAGAGTCACCAGTCACCTGAGGAAAAGAATAGCTCCAACCCCAACAGAAAAGAACACAGACAAATTCAATGGAATCTATGGAATAGTGGAATAGTCCTGGCGAGATACGAAATGATGGCGAGAGAAAGTGAAGCGAAAAAGGTATAACAACGAGGTACCATGGCACCGGTGGTGACAGAAGAACCAGAAAACAAAGTTGAACAGACAAGCCAGGAAAAGAAAGACCTCAATCAGCCCCCACCCTACACCACGAACCCCCTCAACCCCTTCAACGCCGTCCCCAAAGCAAGTGCCCCACTCTACCCTCCACTTGAGGGAGCCATACTTCCTGTAATAGGAGGAACTATGGGAGAAAGGGAAGAGGATGACACCCAAAAACAACAGCCACCCTGCTAGGACGCCTCTCCCTGAACAACGTCCCAGTTCAATTCGATGTAGCCAACATGGTGGATCGCCAACCAAACAGTTCCTGCCCACAGCACCAGTGGACTCCACCCCCTTCTGCCAAACCCAAGCAGGAGCCAGACCCAGGAGGGACCACATCAAAAGACAGGATGTGGAAGACTACGCTGCCATAACCTAGCCAAGAGAGAGACGCCGACATCTAGCACGTGACTCCCGTTCATCCAGCCCCGCCTCTGAAAGATCATGCACCCTTGGAGAAAGGAGACAGAACACTCCCAACTCATCAGACTACGACTCAGGAAATGACATTGAGAGCAGCCCCGAACACCTGGTGGTATGAGCCCTACATGTCGAATCAAAAAGAAATGAGCTGTACAGAGACGAGTCGCAGAGAGATGGCTGGAAAGACTGACAGAGGAGCAAAAAAAACAAAACAAAAAACAGATAGAAGAATGAGTAGACCGCTCCATCACGCAGCCCGAAGACAAACTGGTCCGCCTAGGCGACCAGCTAGAGGCAGTCATCAAGGATAGAGAAACCAGACACAGTTTCCTCACTCCGGCCCCGGAAGTGATACGACAGTATGGCATCAACAGAGGACCAGTTACCAGATCCAAAAGCCAAAGACATCTCCAAGCACCCCGGTGGGAAATGGAAGAAAAGGAGCCCTGAAGTACATTCCTTGGGCTGCTGCTAGGAGACATCATAGCCCTAGACTGCTGCTAGGAGACATCATAGCCCTACTCATGCACCAAGTAGGTGCAGACAAGACAACCACTGTCTTCACTAAAGCCAACCTGGGAGTCATGGTAACAGGCCACACCATTGACCATGTCGGACTCGATGGCCACAGTCTGACCTATGGTCCAAACACAGCAGCCCTCGAGGGAATAAAGCTCGGGCCTAATGAAGACCCCATGGCGTTCCTCCATCGTATGGAACAAGAATGGTGCGATGAAACCCTCTGATTGAAGGAGCCCTCACTACCACAATGTTCAAAATATTGGTGAAGAAAAGCCTCCCTACATCTGTCCAAGCAGCCCTAAACGACATCGTTGGATGAGGAAAGATGCTTTGGCCCCAATGGCTTGGCCCCAATGCCGTGACCACATCACCCACCAGGTGATCAAGGAAAAGACAGAAGAAACAGGACTGCGTTGATGAGGGAAACAGACTCCAGCTCCACCTGGCACAAAAACAATTGGACATCCTGCAAGACAAGAAGGGAAAACAAGCCACCATGAACTCAGTGGTGCATGCTCAAGACACAGTGGCACTGCCACAACAGCCCCCACCAGCAGGCCCTCCACAGATGACCTAAGCGCAGCCAGCCCAGTATGGACCCCGGCCACCGTACCAACAGCCATATCAACAGCCATACCAGCCTCAGCAGCAACAGCCATGGCCACAAGTACAATGCTCCACCTACCAGTTTGCCCTGCCCAGAGGATCAGCCCAAGGGAGGAGAGGTAGAGGAAGGGGATTCAGCCAAGGCAACAGACCAGGATACTAGGGAGCCCCAAATCAGAACCCATGCTGCCAGTATTAATTAACCACCAGGTAGTCCACTTCATGGTGGCTACCGGAGCTACATACTCATGTATTGAAGCAGTAGGAGCAGATTTTGCCATCAGACCAACGCATAAAAACGTTAGGCTTCTCTGGGACAACCCAACTAATCCCTGTCACCAAACCCATCACCATGACAATCAGCAATCAAGAAATCAGAATGCCAATGCTATACTCACCCAACACCCCAGCCAACATACTAGGAAGAGACATCCAATGCAAAATCAAGTGCCAGATCCAGTGCACCAGACAAGGTCTACAATTGAACACCCCACTCATGATGCAAATGCCATTGCAAGTAGACCACACCCACAATGTGACTCTGCCCATAGCGTATTGGTTGTTGGCCATACAAGAACCAGAGGAACTGGCCATAATCAAATGTCCAGCATACCAGATCAACGACAATCCGATCACCCATGGCAACAATGCAGCTGGCCTTGCCACCAAAGACACAGCTCAACCTGCACGAGTCAAAGGATCTCTGCTACTAGCAGTGGATGACAGACCCCTCCCACCGGTCACCATGGAAGAACTCATCATGATGCAAGAAGATGCAGGAGTCTATGAACAAAACATGTGGATCAAGAAAGGAGCCTACAAACAAGAGGAGGGCCCCTACAAAGTAATGTGGATGGGGCCAAGACATATCTTCGTAGCCCCCAGAAATTTGCTCACCTCCCTGATTTTGGATGCACATGGTGTGGACCATTGTGCAAGGGGGGGAAGTACTAAAAAGAATTTTGCAAAGTTGGTGGTCACCATACCTATCAACCACAGTAGACCACACCCTCAGAAACTGCGTCACATGTGCCATGCACAACAACAGGAAGAATCTCTCAGCCCCGATTGCTCACATCCTTACCCCAACCGGCCCCTTCACACATCTACAGATTGACTATGTAGATATGTGCCTCTCAATCCACGGTTGACAGTACATGCTAGTAGTACTAGATGTATTCAGTAGATGGGTAGAAGCAATTCTAACCACACATGAAAATGCTGAAGCAGTTGTCAAATTCTTGGGATTTCAAATCTGTTCCCCAGATTTGGAATGGATCACACTTCAGGGAATGACCAGACAACTACACATCAAGCACCACAAAGGATGTGTGTACCACCCACAATCACATAACATGGTGGAAAGAGCTAATGGCACGTTAAAGGCCAAAATAGCAACACAACTGCACGACACATTTGACACCACATGAAATAATTAAAGGGAGACCAATGCCGGTACCCTATGTCAGGGGACCTTATGAAGGCCCACCAATTGAACAGTGCCAGCACGAGATACTTAACTTTGTCAAACATCTGTCTACCCTCCACCTAGCTATCTTTAAACAGGTTAAAGAGGCGGTGAAACCAGGGGACGAACCAGTCCCAAACATCCTTGAACTGACACCAGGCGATATTGTGTACATCAAAGTGCACAAGCGGAAGTGGGCCCTTTCCAAATAACTCTTACTCCAACAGCCCTGAAAGTACGTGGAAAGACTGTGTGGTTCCACCGAACCCATTGTACCCCAGCACCTGAACCAGACATATCCCAGACAGAGATCCAACAACATCTCCAGCAGATTGACAAGCCTGACACTCCCAAACCAACAGAACCAGACTCAGAACCAGAACCAGAAGTTTCTGAACCACCGGAACAACCCGAAGCTGAGTACCATTCTGATTACGCAGGTGACACTGACGAACACGCACAACATTATTGGACACGTGTAACTCGGAAAAACAAACATAGGTCATGTTAATGATAACGGGATGTTGTGTTGTGCCAGTCATACGTGCATTCATAGTCAGAATCGTTAGTAGTACACAAATTACTTTGATGACTCTGGATACTGAAATTGTGCCCATTCTGGATTGCACACAGGATGATGAGGACGATGCGGAGGGTGAGGAGAGATACCACGACGCCTGGAAGTTGACGGATCTTTCCTACCAGGCCTGAGGAGTGATGACCACGGAGCGCGGGGGATGCACCCCTAGGATGCATTCAGTCACAGCCGTGGTGAAGCAGAGAGAACTCCAAGAGGCCAGTAAGAGGATGGAAGCCACAGCACGTATCTGTTATGGTCGTGTGGATACAGAACCCAATAGCAGACGACAGACCACAGAGACGTATGTAATGTAAAAGGTTTACTCGAGGATACACACAGGAATAAACAGTAAACCGGGCGGGACCGGTAGACAGGCAGGGAATTGGCAACAGACGTGGTAGTCAGACAGGCGGGAGATCGGCAACAGGCGGGGTAGTCAGGCAGGCAGGAAACAGGTAAGGTAATCCAAAACAAGCAGGTAACAGAGAGAGTAGCGTCAGTGTATACAAATACGATCTGGCAAATGACAATCTGAACAGCTGGGTTTTAAATATTAGGTGAATGAGCCACAGGTGTGTGAAATGGCAATGATGTCATCGGGGAGGAGCTTAAAACTCACTGCTGCCCCCTAGTGGAAGTAGACAGCCTAACACCGCTGAATGGCCTAGATCCCTTTACAATACTTTACAATACTGGAGGGCAGAAACAAGACTATTCCATTGCATAATAATATCTTACAGTAAATATTGTGGCATTAGATCAGCATTACATACATGTAGGTTAGAAATTAAAATAATATTATCAGAAATATATATCAGTGGTGTACCAGAGAATTTGCGTCTGTGTCGCCATACTGACGCCTATTATCGAACACTTCCTGCTCTTTTTCTCACGCCTTCCTACCACCTTCTGTACTTCTAATTTGCATCTTTCAAATTCTCTTGATTAGCCGAAATGCTGGGTCCTAGTGCCCCCCATTTCCCACCGGAACTGTACAGAATTAAAAGCGCCACAGTGGTTGTATGCTTCACAGTTCATCAGGGGCTTTTGAACAGAGCCTTTTAACCAGGTGCGGTACACCTGGATAACATGTCTTTGTGTAATGTCTGCAGTGTCCTCCAATGCATACGTGTGAATGTGAATTGTCTGTGTATGAATTCCGTCTTCATCTCAATGAGCAATTATGACTTGATGTTGACTATAGATAGGATCTAATTGCAAGGCTCTGGTATTAAGTAGCTTAATAAAGGATTCCACCAGTAGAGGGCATCACCCAACCCCAACAAATTAGGTGTAGCGATGGTTTTTTTAGAAAAGTGGTACACTGGCCGCCAGATAAAATCCAGGTTAAAAAGTCAGTCAGTGTATACTGTACGCATATCGCATACGTTTATCCGTCTTGAGTACGACAGTAAAACCACCCGTCCACTTTTTGAGCTACGGCTAAGAGGGACATGTTGTTACTGGGGGAGGGAGGACAACTCTTGAAGATGGGTGGAGGAATGAAAGAGGATTGACCAGTTTAGTGGGAATGTCAGCTATGAGAAAGGCACTTAAAGCCAAGTTAAAAATGGAAAGAGGTCACTGGTGGTGAGACACATTTGTGACCAATACAGAACCAAGGTGGATATTAAGAAGAGGTGAACACACAACAGTGGGGGGGGGGTTTTCATCCGTGATTCCTGTGCTTGTCAACAATGGGCAACGACGGTAAGGAAATTCTGTGTATTCATCAGAATAGTTTAGAACACCTGGAGACTAGGAAAGAAGAAGATGACTAACAGGGGGGGAACCATAGTTGACCGTAATGGAACTAACATAATATAATATAATATTCATGCAGCTACTTGTCACAAACTTGCATTCATTTTGGATATCTTTTTCTAGACTGTGGTAGGACATGATTACAATGCCATACCACAGTAGTTTCACTTGTGACGCATATGACTGACACCCAAGGGATCCCATCCTGTTCTCTCTCTCCTGCCCGTTCACAGCAAGCAGGGTGAACTCCACGGCTGTGGGGATTGCTGTGGGCTTTGGCATCCTGGCAATTCTCTTCACCATTGGCATCGTGCAGTTCTGTTGCAAATACAAATGCAAGGATTGTAAAAAGTTGTGCAAGAAAAAGGGTGAGTGGGGCCCTCATGGCTTGTATTGTTCATTATTCAGTGTTCAGTGTTGTTCAGTATTCATTTTTTAAATTTGCACCGTCTCCTCTCCTAGAACCCTCGTTGAAAGAGAAAGTGATCACGTGAGTGTTTGGTTTTCTGTCCTGTTGAATGTCACAAAATTCACATTTTGCATGGTTCTCAGTGCAAGGCTAATTGTATCTCTCTCTCTCTCTCTCTCTCTCTCTCTCTCTCCACAGAAAGATGGGCTTGAAGAAAACGTCTACCTTCTCTGTCAGTGGCAACCTCAAATGACACCATTTCAGGTTCAGAGAAACAGGAACTTAAACACTGATGACTATTCTGTTGTCGGCCAGAATCATGCCTCCATCATTCCCATGTTGAGTTCCTGTGTAACAGGTTGGGTTTCTCTTGCTGCTATTATGTAAAATGTAGGGGTTTATTCTTGTTATTAGATAATACTACTAATAATAATAATAATTTAACCATGATGTTCAGGTGAATAGATGAATGTTGTTAAAATGTCCTAAAAACAAGAAACCTTTGTTCAATTGTGAGGTATTATATATACTGTATATAAATCATTAATAATGAATTTACTTGATACACATTCCTGTAAAATCCAAATAAAATCGACATGACTTGAGAAGAACTATTGACTGGAAGTCTGTTGTCAACCGTTCGACTGTCGCCACAAGGCAAGACTTGCCTTTGTTGCAAACTGAGAGTGACAGTGGTAGACGAAGACACCTGCTTTATATTTACATATGTGTGGAAGAGCTTGTTTGTCTTCTTTGATTCTCTTGAAAAAGCTGCCACATGTTCCTGTTCCTCTTCCTGTTGTGTGAACATTGTTTTTACTTGAGGAAAATCACATTGAAATATAATTCAAAGTTGTATTTTTAAGAAGTTGCTTTGTGAAAACAAGTGTCACAAAGTAGGTGCATTTAGACCAGCATGTAAATGAATGTACATTTTTAATTTATAATTATATTATTATACTCGTCCTTTCAGCACAGCAGCCAGCAAAAGGGGAAAATACAATAAAAAACAAGGCTATATAAATTAATAATCTATACATATGACCTAGTCAGCGCTAACATTTTTATAAAGAAAAATGTGAAGAATATTGTGGGCCTGCTTGGACATACAAATCTATTTATACTTAATCTGTGACTAACAATCTAAAGGTGTTTTCGTCATTGGTTTACTAAAGACCTGCCTGTTCGATATTGATCTGATCGAGATTATGAGCTTGTGCAATGAGTGAATTTACCTTAAGCATCATTTGTGAACATTTTCTTGCAAAATAGCCAGTCGACACTACATTTTTTCTGAGCATGACTGCCGACTGTCACTGTCAGTTATATGTTATCACGTTTTTACCACGCAGGGTGTTTGTTATCAAGCAAATAACGTCCTACGACTTTCCCTGAATTAATCACACCACCTACTCCCGTACGTAATGCACAGAGGTGGCAAAAGTTCACACATTCTGTACTTAAGTAGAAGTACAGATACTTGTGTACAAAAATACTTTGATAAAAGCAGAAGTACTGATTCAACTTTTTACTCAAGTAAAAGTAAAAAAGTACAGGCTCTGAAAAGTTCTCACAGTAAAAAGTAAAAATAAATTTTTAAATCGGCTGTTTTTGTGCAAAGCTGACAGAACCTCACGTCATATTAATATATAAATATCATATAATAATATAAGGGAATAGGAACTTTATTTCAACTTCTATTACTGCCATTCTGAATGTATTCAGCGTGAACAACAACAAAATCTCATGTCGATGTCGGACTTCTTCTCCCAGTCATGGACGTGACTTCTTCTCCCAGTCATGGGACATGACGCCTTCAGCCCTTTCTCCCATAACGTCTCTGCTATTTCGTTTTGATTTGTATTTTCCGTCGCATTCGTCTGTTTACGTTGTACATGATATGCACACCAAGGGGTCGTCTTTTCTATTGTCCGATCCATTTAGTTTGAAATCAGTCTTCATACGCGCAATGATGCAAAATAAAAATATTCGATAATTCACCTCAAATGCATTAAAACGAAAGTAACGAGCCTGTTTTCAAAATGTAATAAGTAGAAAGTACAGATATTTGTGTTAAAATGTAGGGAGTAAAAGTAAAAAGTCGTCAGAAATATAAATACTTAAGTAAAGTACAGATACCTGAAAAATCTACTTAAGTACAGTAACGAAGTATTTGTACTTCGTTACTTCCCACCTCTGACTGTTAATTAGGAAAATTACTTTGTGGATCCTTTTTCCTGGCCAGGTCCATACCAAATAATACAACTTCATTATTATAAAACATGTTTTACCACCCATGCCCTGCAGAGAACTTTACACAATTCACTAGTGAACACAGATTATAATAATTATTTATTTAATCATTTCAGCAAACGCCTCGTCAATTGATCTGTATAGGTTGGAACTCTGCAGACACTTCACTAGAGAGCAATTACTAGCTGCTCTTCCGGTGCATGAATGATTTCTTTCAGAGACTGAATGAATGCGGTGACGTAGTTCTCACTTCCTCGTTGGTTCTTTCACTTCATTCTTTGTATGCTATATTTATTTTCATTAATTTGTTTTTGTTCTTTCAGCGCCAAATATTCTTCCCCATTTATTTGAATCTAACGTCCCCCGAAGTGGAGATTATTGCAGAGATATTGCTTCCAAGTACAGCATGTTCCTACGCGGAACTTTAAAGACGAAATGCTGATGCTGTCTGTGCACAATTTCTACTTTCGTTATTATTGATTTATCATTTTGTTAATCCAGTGGTAGATGATTTATTATGTGCTTATGGATCAGTGCATTGCAATAATATTATCTATTCTACAACGCAAGTACAATAAATGCAAATGCATTTTGACGATTTAGATTGTAACACATCATTTTGTTAATCCAGTGGTAGATTATTTATTATTAGTTAATAGTTCTAGTCAAACCTATCAATTACACTTGTTTACAGTGACACCAAACAGTGGCTTGGATGGGTGGGTTTCCTCTAGTTTATACTTATCGCTATAGGGCTTGTCCTTTTGTTTACAGTTCTTTTGTATTCGCCATATGTTGTAAATCTTTTTCATTTGACTTATTTTCCCCTCAGGGATGAACCACATTTTCTCTCATCTTTATTTTATTCGGTTTATTAAACAATTGCCACATAGAGCCTACAGGCATATGGTACAAAGTTTATAATTGCTTAGGGAAAGAAATTCTAGTATAGGACTACGTAGAAACAGGGACAGCACATTAGACAGTCACTTTTCCTTTCAGTGATTTCATCCTATCCGAATAGTCTTCTCCAATCGCAACACTACGATTGTCTTATGTAGGCCTATAGCTTGCTCACCAACATCACCCTCTAGAGGCGCTTGTGAGTTAATGTTTGTGAAAGAAAAACACCCCACGATATAGCCAATTTACGGCATACTTTTTTATTGGTTAGGTCATCCAGCTACCTTACCTTCAAATAACTCCATTTTAATATAGTCTTCAAAGAAAAAAACCACAAACAAAACTAATCCGAACAACAACAAAAAAACTAACCAAAACTACTACAAAACATATTAAATATTTAACAAAAGAAAAACACCACACAGTCACACAATTAAGCAATTAAAATCATGCCTCATAAGTTAATCAATAAACATAAAACGCAGCATGGGCCAAAGTGAACACACGAGATTATCGTTTCACTGATTATCATCCGTTCCAAGTGAGCACTCAGTCAACTTCTCCAATCCCTCCAAGCCATTTCATATCTCTGGAGATTCCAGCAGGTTGTCTAAGGTGTCGGTGGTGGTGGTGGTGGTGGTGGTGTATCATGATTAGATGTGGATGGATGTGGGTGTGGCCAAATGGAAATCTTTCTGCAGTCGTGGGTTTTCAAAAACCAAAGGTGTTCTCCCCGCTGTAAGCCACGTATAGGAAGCCGTCCTCATCCTTCTCCTTCTCATACAGCTGTCCCATCGTGATGCTGCAACAAGAGCAACATCGTTCAGGAATCACACACGTACGGACGCTAGACAGAGAGATCTAGTCACCGTCTCATGGGAGCTCTGCTATATTCATTGTATATGTATTATTAATTGTATTATGTATTTACTTTCATGACAAACAAGCTGATGTGTTTCTAGTATGATGGCGTGGTTAGAATATTGGTTATTACACCTTAATCTGGGTCACACAGACCAACGCTGTGCTCAACAGTTATGTCAATATGCATAATAGTTAATTGAGCTAATTAATCATAGCAATAATAATAATAATAATAATATGTATTATTATTATTATTATTTCGTTTATAAAGCTGTGTGTGTGTTTATTTTCCATTATTCTTACTTTTATTTATTGAAATCACTAAGCACAATTAGAATCCAGGGCACTGCCCTTGTAAGCCTACAGGCTGGGCAGTTGCACTACATATCTGAATAACTACCCGCTCCAGAAAAAGTGCAACATTCACCATAGTATTTCAAAATGAGAATAGTAGTAAAGTAAGTCAAGTCAATTGTATGTGTTTAGCCCTTAATCACGGTTACAGTCTCAAAGGGCTTTACAGGCCATATTTTATGACACCCCCTAAACCTAGCCCCCCCCCCAAAGGGCAAGGGAAACACACATCAACACACAAAAAGCAGATGGAAATGGACTAAACAGAATAGGTGTCAGCTTCGCCAGGACACGAGAGACAATACATGTCCTCATAAAGTGTCAACAAAGTCAAGGCCATTTCCCATGTATCAGCACAAAAACAGTACTGTGCTTGTTACATCATCATGGACAGTCTGCATGACCTTAACTTGACTTAAATTTGTTGGTATCACATGTGTATTGCTAATAGAGAAACGTAGTTAAGCCCAGCTAGTTAAATCCAGCTAGATAAACCCAGCTAGTGATTTGATTTTGAGCTGGCATATTCATATACTGCAAGTGTGTTCAAATAGTCTTAAAAAAGCCGATAGATAATGGGGAATGTCTTTGCTTTTGCAGATGATGCAGTGTGATATGAGGCAGAACATTTAATCAAGACTTTTCTGAGAAGGACTCTGACCTGGACTGAGGCACTGTCTTGTCCACAAACAAGTAGATGGCCTTCTCAGAGGGCATCTGAATGCGTTTCCTGATGATCCACATGAACTGGGCCACCGTGATGTCAGAGGGGACCAGGTACTTCCTCTTGTCAATGTCCACAATTTGTGATCCCGACACCTTCTCCACAATCACCTAACATATAACACAACAAGACATAACACATTGATTGCACATTAACACAAACACTTTCAATGCACTTAAAAAATAATGCCCAATCCACGAAGTGTGTTGGTATCACTCACCGGAACCCTATCAGGGTACTTGCTGCGAATTTTGGCTGATTCTATGCACCGATGTTCTGATGGGTAACGAGACAATAGATCAACATCAACCCAATTGATTACAGCATTGACCTCACATGTTCACGCTTGTATTTACAAGCACCCAATGACAGCGTCGTGTGTCACGTGACTCTGACTGAGGGAGCAGCTGTGTAAAAAAAAAAAAAAAATGCACTCGTGGTAAGCTATAATATCACTCGCTGACCTGTCTGTGTTTACTTGAATAAACACACCATTAGATCCCAACGCGAAATCATTCAATTTGCACATTCATAACTTTAAATATCCTGAGTGAACAGGGATGGAGCTGTCATATTTTTAAGAATTCAAAAGGCTTTGGTCATTGGTGAAGTCTCCTTTGAGAATAACGTAAACACCTTTCGGGGCCCCTGCAACCGAACAATCAAAATGCGACTTGTGATTTGTGCACAGTAGATATTGTTCATTGATCCTCAAAAGAAAGTGAAAGATGTGCACACTGTCGTGAGAAGGTTGTGTACAGGTTGCAAATACACAACAGCAACAGCAACAGTACACAGCAGAGGCTTAGCAGCTGGTTGTTGCTCCTTTGTGTTGCTATCCGTCATCATCATCATCACCCTAAACCGAGGTCGAGTGGGTGACGACCGTATGAACACGTTAAGGTACACACGTTGCCTCGCCTGCTTTCGAGGAGCAACACGGAATGAGAGCTGATCGTTGTTTATCATGACACGAGATGACCCGACCGACATTTGCTTTTGTTGTTGTCTCTAACGCTTCTCTTCAAGTAAAAAAAAAATGGGATTCTAGGAAGTTGGGTTCTCGGGGAAATAGATGCAAGTAGATCAGATATTAAATACAATAGACTATCCTACAGACGACGTTGGCACATGGTGTTTGGCTATTTTTTAAATTACGATCAAATAACCCTTACCCAAGGAATGATCCTCTTTGAACATCCATTTCATGTTTGCCGTTTCCGGGCTCGCGCACTCGATGCAGGTAGGATATAGATGTTTTACGTAGTCAAAGTCGTAGGAAACGTGTGTTATAATTCAATAAGTCGTAACGCGAGACGTTAAACTAATCGTCAACAATACAGCAAAACAACAAGCCTCCCTTGACCTATCGCTGCCCAAACGATTACGTCACTATACGGACTATACCAAACAGGGGTTTGCAGGGGTGACTCGGGTGACGAAAAGTAGCAACAGCGTGGATGGTACGGTCGTAGGTCAAAATTCCACCGAAAGGAGTTGGAATTTTCTAGCACTTTGAATGTAGTGATAAACAAAGCTATTAACTCATTCAATTGTTTAATTACGTGGAGCTGTGGTGGGAAACATCTACCCGTCTATCTTGCGAGGTCTTTTCAGTCCCTTTCGCAATATCCTATAATAATAATGACTAACAATGAGTAATAATGAGTAATGGGTCGCTGGAGTAAGTTAGAGAGATTTTCTCTCTTTTCTTTGCTGTGATATGTAACTCAGCTAGAGATTTGGAGGCTTTTTTTGCTTTTTTGAACAAAAAAAAAAAAAGCCCGTTTTTAGTACTAAACTACCACATAAAATGAGAAGTACACAAGATATCTAAAAAAAACTATGGAAATTCCAAGCTATATCAGTAAGGAAGCTGTATGTGAAATTGCATATCTGTACCTACTACCAAACTACAGAAAAATGGTCCAGTGTGTGAAAAATATAAATGTTTTTTGTGGTTGGTGGTTAGCGGAGGTGGTATATAATCATCTAAATGATATAGGCTATTTATGATGAAGATGATTATTATCATTTACCATTATTTTGTACATTTTATGAAACTAGGGTTATCATAGAAGCAAATTATCATAAAATCTCCTGAAAATCCTGTTTTTCTGGGCATGTCTCCCCTTAACAAACAATTTTAAAAACAAACAGAATGCATACAAAACATACATTATATAAAATGAACAAATATAGATAACTTTATGGCCAATACTGATTTATTGACAGATTTATGTTACATTATGTAAAATGTTAAATAGCTATGAAGTTTGTAGAGGCTCATTGGCCACTAGTTTCTTCCAGGGATGGAGCTTTTATCTGGTTGTCAGGTGGCAGGGGCTTCCCGAGGTGGTGGCCAGTGGTGAGGCCACGTGGGTGTGAGTCACACTCCTCTCTTGCTTCTGGGCGAAGCAAAAATCCCCCTTGGAAGCTGAGGTCAAACAGCTCACAAGGGGCAAATGTCAAAGGCCTCTCAGCAGACAATCCTCTGAGTCTGGCTCGCCATCCGTCTAGCATCGCAGTACGTACCTGTGGAGGGCAGTGGGCGGGGCCCCAGAATATCTGTGGAGCAAGAACCTGAAATCCACAGAAGTGGAGAGTGCCATTCTGCAAGAAATACAATAAAACACCAATGACATGGCATAGACAATACTTATTTTTTTGTATTGTTGTTATGCAAGTTATCAGTCAAACACTTCAGATTCATTATGCCACAAACCTGTAAAGGCCACAGTGTCACATTGATGTCTCCATTGATCCCATCTGGCTGGAACATTGTCTGGCTGGCACCTGTGCTAAATGCTAGCATTGCTTTCTTATCCTTCAGGAACATGATAAACCACAATGCAAAAATATCAAACAAACAAACAAATTAAATATCTACCTGACTGCCTTCATCTTAGTTCTAATCAGTATTTTGGCATTTTTGTAACAGACAGACCTTGAATATGCCATTGTTGTACATCTTTTCCAGTGAGAAGGCAAACCCCTGGACTAGGACTCTATCCATCCAGCCCTTCATGATGGCCGGGACGCTGAACCAGTACAAGGGAAACTGCATGGAGGGAGAGAACAGACAGAACAAGCCATATGGGGACTGCAACCCAAACAACACATTGGTCTGTAGGCCTGCATAGTAAACAGATAGTCGTCACATTAGGAAGATTAAACACTGTACAAAGTTCGTCACAAGTCACATCCGACAACCTTCCCTGCCTCATTGTTTTATTCAGTTGTATAGTATTGTATTATACTTGCATTGTGTTATTATTCCATTTCAACAGATTTATGCTTAACTTACCCTTTAAAAATGAGTCTCTGTGCCAGGATGCCACTGAATAACT
The DNA here is from genome assembly GCA_900303215.1 of Trachyrincus scabrus. Lineage (NCBI taxonomy): Eukaryota > Metazoa > Chordata > Actinopteri > Gadiformes > Macrouridae > Trachyrincus > Trachyrincus scabrus. The sequence continues at coordinate 20,540 of OMNO01080934.1, forward strand.
TTAAACTGAATAATACATGCTCAAAGGAACAACTTTAATGATCCTAATGACCTCTGACCTGGAAGATAATAAGCTCAGCCTCCTCAACTTTGCGTTGTTCCGCTACAATGTCGTCACTGAGGCGAGACTCCATCCAGGCGTGCATGGTCTCGTCTCCATACTGGAAGAGCTCTGGGTTCTTCAAATCACCTGTGCACCATACCAGCAACGTTAACACTCACAGTATGCAGTAGCAGTATGCATGCCCTAGTGTGCTGTATGCCTGATATTTGTTTGCTTACTTGGATATACACACGCGTATTACTTATTACTAATACGTATAACCTATTTATTTTGTATTACTTATTATTATTATATTTTTCTTCTTTGTAGTTTTTTTTTGTTGTTGCCAGAATACAGGTTACTTTTTTAATGGCCATATTCATATTTATTTTTAATTCAAAATGTGTATACTGTACAAATGTTGTCGTGCAATCAACCAAGTCTGTGAATACAACACAGGACATTCTTTGTAAATGTATTCATAAGAAGACAGCTAGATAGACAGCTGATAGATAGAGAGAGACACAGCCAACACACCCGGTTAGAAGATATGACCTATGTGTTGTATGCCTGTAATGCCTGTATGCCTGTAATGCCTGTGCTCCAAGTGTGCTTTTTGTGTGAATTCACTTTTAGGTTAGAAGTCCTTACACTATCGTTCCCATTCACGTTTTCATAGAATCGACTTAATGCCAAGCTATGAAGAAGGTGCAGGGAAATCGTTGTTGTTGGTATGAAGAATGCAGCCGAGACAGAGTTTGAGGATAAGATAAGACATGAGCTAAAGAAAGATAGCCATCCCCTGCGAAGAATGACGTTACCTATGATGTCTTCTCGCGTAGCGTTAGCTCTGAAGTTCATGGCATACAGGTCAGACACTAGAACTCTGTGGCCTTGCTCTTCCAGAACATTCACTGCCACGTCCCGCGCTGCCCGGTTAAAGGAACCTGGGCTCTGGTGAGCGTACACGATCAGAACCGTCTTATTCTGAGCTGCTTCACGCACACATATACCCGCACACACACACACACACACACACACACACACACACAAATGATTAATAGGTATTGCTATCATATTATCACTAACTAATCAATCACTTTCTATTAGCTCATTTCAGCTCTTGTAATAATTGCCATTTGTTTTTTCCTTATTTCTAAGAAACATGCTTCAGATACCAGGCTTCCTTTTTACCCAACATGCACTATGTTATGCGAGTTTGATACCCATAGGTGCTATAGGAACATGTGTTAAAGATACCTGGTTGTAGGCTACCAACAGAGTTGCAACGTTAATAAGCCATTTCAGAATCTGGCCATGTGATCTCACGTGAAAGTGTCCACCTTCATGATCTTCTCCAGTTCTTCAGTATTTTTAAAGTTATTTACTCTCATTGTGCATGTCAAAGCACCTTGTAAATCATGTTTTTAAAGGTGCTATATAAATAAAGTTTATTATTATTATTATTATTATTATTATTATTATTATTATTTTGTAGTAACATACCGAAAACATAATTTTTGGTTTCCCAACCAAGACAAAAAATATGCAAGCAATTTAGACTTCAGTGCGACACATTGGGTCACAAAGTACGCACACACACAATCACACAGGTGCCGGCCAGATGGAATCAATGGAAATTTCCATATATATACTGTAATATATATACTATATATGTCCATTAGTATGTCCACTAAAACGTAGAACCTTACCCATTTGAATGGTAATTTTGGGTGCTTCCGATCCCTGTGCTCTTGAATGGCAAAGATGTTGCAGAACACCAAGTCCTTGCTCTGTTTCGTGGTTGATCATAAACATAAAGGACTCTGATCTCTGCAGTGCCGCTGACTGGAGCTCTTATAAAATGTAATCTCTTGATATCAGCAATAAAGCAGCATTTGATTGGAACTAATATGAACGCAGTCAACTCAGAACACCTGCCATTGGCTGATGGAGGACCTCTTCATGTTTTGAACAGGATCATTTTCAGATAGGCGTTAGTCGCACAAACACAAAGGAATAAGATTGGCTTGTTGATCCGGAAAATAATGTGTGTCACTTTCAAAGGATTATCCTCTAGTCATGTGTTTAATGCATCTTAATCCGATTTCATTTTGGCTCATTAGATCGACTCCAAGACTATTAGTTTGAACAGAATTCTGGTACTTACCCATATCCCTCGGTGACAATAATCCTAAACTGACTCAGTTCCAAGACAGTACCCACACATGTAGCGCGGTGTGTAGTCGCCGCTGAGGAATGTGCGTGTCTGGAGCTCCGGATTGGAATGAGACAAAAAAACATGACGTAAAAGGAATGTCACCTGGACAGTCCTGTTACCTGTTATTGTATCACAAGGCACAATGCTTCAACTGAATGAGTGTTATTTTTATATTATGAAATGATTGAATTTCCAAACTAGACACTAATTGGCCTAACTCCCTATGTCTATTGGATGTGGCATTTTTAACTTAACCTAACTTAACATAACCTAACCTTAAACTTAACATAACAGTTGCTATCAAAGCTTAGTCCAAAGTTAGTCCCTAGACCCCTAGCTTGAATCAGGACACAATAGATAGAGCTAGATCCTAGGGGCGTTGTTTTGATATTTTTCAGCATCTTACATGAAAAATGCAATAAATGTGTCATTTTACATATTATGCAACATACAATGAACTTTTTTTTTTCTCTTACAAAACACCCCAAACATGGGAGAGAAACACAAAAAGCAAAACATGCATCTTATTACCTCATACACAATACAACACTAACCCACTTTAATCAAGTCTTTGTCATTAGGAACGGTCCCCAAAGCTGGTTTAAAACATCGCGTCTCCCTGCTACTGTGACCCTTTCATACGACGCCATACGGGACATCTGGTCCAACCCTTCCTTGAGTGTTACGCATGTTTGACTTCTAATGTCTTTGGATGTTTTCCCAGGGTTAACTTTGGCAGTACATTACCCCCACCACCCATATTGAATGGAGACATATAGCTGGGTATATGGAATTTAGTATTTTATTTTAACAAATACAGGCAAAGTGCATAAACTACAATTTAAACTGGGTTCAGAAAAAAAGTATACATTAGAATTGATTCATGAAAAACAGGATGGAGAAGGAATAAACTGTAAATAAGCCAAGCTGGTAAAGCATTTTTCTTTATAACGTGGGTCATTTTGCGTAGGCCTACTACTGTAGCAATGGGATGTTCATTCAAATCAGACTTTATCGTTTGATACTGGTCGTTATGTTCCCTTTAAACTGTCTAAAGAAAGGGAGGACAACACAGAGGGCAGGTAGCACAAGGCGAAACAGACAGACAAACAAACAGACAAACAAATGGGACCAGCTCGACATGTAGCACATGCCGACAATGGCCAGAGAGCCACTTCCTGGGGTGTGGCCTTTTATAACGTCAGGTCACCCAATCAGGAACAAAGGAGTGGAGGTACCAGTGGGGAAGACCGAGGGAAAACTAGAGACATCCATAACAAACACAAGTGCCACTGGGCAAAGCCTGGCACGTAACACTGGTCTGTCGATAGTTTGCTGTAGAGAAGAAGCATTGTGAAACGGGAGCTTTCTCTGCAACGCAAGGTCGTAGCCAACCTACCTGTTTTCAACAAAATGACAATAATAAAAAAAAAAAACACAAACAAACTTATTTTTTAATTTGCTTATATCAGATTGTTAGATCAATCCCCGAAAACTCCGATATGAAGCCAATAAGAAGCTTATATGTTATATGTTTGATTAATGTTTATCCGATCCAGGCCTTTGCTGCGTCGCCCTTTCAGCACAAAACATTTGACTCAAAACTGAGAATATTCCCTGCATGTAATGTGATAAATACCAGAATTGTATGACGTTCAGAATTCTAAAACAACGGCCCCTTTTAACTCTTAACACCCCCCTCTCTGCGCCCTGCGACTCTGCGCCCCCTTCGATCCCGCGAACGCCCACTGGGGGGCGCTACCGCCCCCGTTGAGAAACGCTATTGTAGCCAAACGACACCCTTGTTCAATTATAACTTGGAGGTCGGAAATTCCGAATGTGTAAAAAACAATTTCTTTTTTTACACATTTTTGATTTTCACAGACCAATCAGCATACCAACACAGTAGCTGGCTAAACCCATACAATTAACCGTTAATGTTGTTATTAGCTGTTTTAAGAGTACATTTGTACGTATGTTAGCAATATAAGCCCCAAAACACCAAGTTTAGCATGAGCATCCATGTTTTTCCGAGCTTTGTAGCTTGAACGCACAAAGGTCGGAGATGGCACGTTTCCCACTACCGACCATAAACGAACGCAGCATTAGATAAAGTACAGTGCTTTATCTCAGCGTCAGATCCTGGGGGGCTTTGTGTGTTGAATCAGAAGCAGAAGACTCTGTTAGTAGTCTCTCCTCAGGTTTCCTCATCCTCAATAGTACGGCTAGAGTTTCAACCAAGACTATGATACAAGAGTTTGTTCAATGATGAACTCTGGAGCACATGTCGCTGCCTTATCCAACCGTAATGCCCCTGCTTGAGGGCTGTATTGTAATGGTACTATTTTGTATAGTGTAAGGCGTAGCGATACGTAAGTGACAATAAGCACAATAATAAGGTTCAGGTTCACGCCCTTGTCCTTGAAAAGTCGAGTCAGTCTCCGGTGTTATGTTATCAGCTAGATAATAAAGTTGACTAAAGACAATCTCCATCTCCTGATAATATTTCCACATAACACTACATCAGAAGGATGGCTAAGTTCCCACCTCCCAAAAACTTTGACTTCTCTCGGCCATAACAATGGCCGGAATGGCGTCAGAGGTTTCATCGTTACAGAATAGCAACGAAACTCAACAAGGAAAATGGAGAGAAACATAAACGGACATGGACAGAATAATGGGATCCCGCGACTCGACGTGCAGTGTACAAGGAACCATCTGCGCTCCTAAGTCCGGCAAAGGGACAAGCCATTATTTAATTGTTCAGAAGTATCACATAAATCACTGCTTAAATAGCCTACTGTAGGCAGTGCCGTCATTTAGGGGTTGAAAGGTGATGACAATTCTAGGAAAAAAATCTCAGTAGTCTATTATGTAGGCCCCCCTTTCTATGACTAAATTAATTACTAATACTTATACTACCTTAGTGATTTGAGTACTAACAGCTCCATCTTGTGGAGTATCTTGAGCCAGTATAATGTGAGTTTGAGTGTGTTGCACCAGGTGCTTGATTTGTACATAGTAATACCCAATAACTCTTTGTTGAGAAAAGGAAATGGGTGTATTGTGTCAGGCACTGTCAAGAACATAGAGGAACAGAAAAATAAAGAACATATTATAGTACATAATCTAAGAAAATAAGTTGTGTAAAATGTATCTTTGGTGGTGAAAAGTCGGGGGGCTAATTCCTTAGAATTCCTAACAATGGCCCTGACTGTAGGCATGGGTTAAAGGATAACCTTGTGATTTTTTAACCTGGACCTCATTTTCCCATAATCTTTGGTCTAACTGACTAATGCGGACAACAGTTTTTGAAATTGGTCCAGTATTGAGCGAGAAGACAGCTGCAAAACGTCTGCATTGTAACCCTTTGGGGCAATTATGCCGGTCAATGTACGTCCTCTAAAAGTGCTTGTTTTTGCCACTGACAGGCAAAACGTGTTTGACAACATTATGGAAAGGATCCCTACAGAGAAATACTACTTTTTTCTTTACCTTTTGCTTGAGGTCTGTTTGTTATTGTGTCTAACCAAGTCTCGCTCAAGGAGAAGTCTCGCTCTGAAATCCCACGAAATCTCACATTGTCGAAATCAGCTAAATATTCATGCATGTCGTTTAGATAACACTAAGCTACGCTTTCTGTAGTCCAACACAACAAACTCTTGCCGGCACTCCTCTCTCCAACTCTCACTCACGTTTCCACCGTTCTCTTCCCTCAACAACTCAACTCTCATGAGATTTCAGTGAGACATCTCCTCGAGCGAGACTTGGTGAGACACAATAACAAACAGAGCGGACAAGCACTTTTAGAGGACGTACATCGACGGGCGTATTTCCGCAGAACACTACGAGGGCCATCATGTAATTCAACCTGCCGTTGTTCCTGAAAGAGAAGTTTAGGGTGGGAGTTGATAGCATCTGTCTGTCTGCACCCAGTAGTCTCACAA
>OMNO01080940.1:0-13004 GCA_900303215.1 Trachyrincus scabrus
TTAAAGCACATATTGTTCTTTGATGTTATCGGTCACTCTGAGAAAACACACTTCGACATGTACAGACTAGATACCCCAAGGAGATAAGACCCACTGAAACACACACACACACACACACACACACACACACACACACACACACATAGGCACGTCTTGGTGTCTCATCTTTCAGTTTCTCTGTCATTGCAGCTGACCTGTGTTGGGGTCAGTGGTGGATGGGGCCTCTGGGGGGCCCATCCCCGTCCATCCCAGCTCTCACTCCACACAGATACCAGCAGCAGACTGGGGGCCTCTGTGTCCTCACACTTCCAAACGGCTTCACACTCCAAAAGTTACTGGTTTTTAATTATGGTAATGGCAGATGACTATGACTACTGTCAGAACCAACCAACAAACTGATTAAAGGATAACATTTTCAACCTGGACCCTATTTCCCCATCATTTTGGGTCTAAGTGACTAATGCGGACAACAATTTTTTAAATTGGTCCAGTATTCAGTGGGAGTGCATCAGCCATCAGCCACAAAAAGGGCTGCAATGTAACCCTTTGTCAAGGCACATCCTCTAAAAGTGCTTGTTTTTGCCACTGGCTCAGATTGTTATTATAATTGTCTGACAACATTATGGAAAGAGAAATACAACCTTTTTCTTTACCTTTCACTTGATCCGGTCTGTTTGTTATTGTGTCTAACCAAGACTCGCTCAAGGAGAAGTCTCGCCTGTGAAATCTCGCGAGATCCACATTGTCTAAATCTGCTAACTATTCAGCCATGACTTTGAAAATCTTCTAGATAACACTAAGCTATGCTTCCTGTAGTCCAACACAACAAACTCTTGCCGGCACTCCTCTCTCCAACTCTCACTCACGTTTCCACCGTTCTCTTCCCTCAACAACTCAACTCTCATGAGATTTCAGTGAGACATCTCCTCGAGCGAGACTTGGTGAGACACAATAACAAACAGAGGACGTACATCGACGGGCGTATTTCCACATAACACTACGAGGGCCATCATGTAATTCAACCTGCCGTTGTTCCTGAAAGAGAAGTTTAGGGTGGGAGTTGATAGCATCTGTCTGTCTGCACCCAGTAGTCTCACAAATCAGACTTTAGATTAATTGTTAAAAGTCTGGTGCACTTTCTTTGGCTTCATATTTCTCGGCCAGCAGTAGTAAACTGTAAACCAGTGTCTGTAAAGGTTTAAAATCAACACCGTGTAGACTGGCCACTGTAGAAATACACTTATTAAAATCCCCTTCTGAAAGCTTCATCCACTCACGCGAATTTGTTTTCTTCGGTAGAATATCTCCGTAATGAAACAGGAAACAAAGTGTAAAGTTCTGCTATAACGTAGTAGGACTGCTGGATGCAAGATTAGCACCCCAGCAACCTGGTGTACTATAGTAACCATTGCACGAAAGTCATCAGAATGAGTAAATCCATAATTGAACCATAACAGCATACCTACTGTGGTATTATAGGGTTAATACTGTTGAGCCAACTACCTTACAGTATGCGTGACCCCATAATATAGGTCAGAGGTTATCAGGTTTGGAAATGGCGGATTAAACATACAGAATACATCTTGTGTCGTATAATCTATTTCTAGTCATTATAATATCAGTGAATATTACACATACCATGGCTCTTTGGCCATAGCTGCTGCAGTCATTTCATATTCATCATACATCTTACTAACTGGCAGATTTTAACACACACACACGCACACACATGCACAGTAAACATGACTTTTTCAAAGTATACAGGGATATCAACACAGCTGTTGATTCCTATTTATGCCTGATTATTATGCTCATAGTAGCCTTTACATTTGTCCATTAACAGATAATTTGTGTCCATTAATGTTTTGGATGCTGTAGGACCTATTATAAGTTGGCCTATGTAGCAAGTGTATAGGCCTATTGCTACGGTTGCGTTTGGGACAGAATCAACACTGTCCATATGACAGTGTTTGTATTGGGTTTGTATTGCTGTTTTACAGTGCGATTTGACAGATCAGTGAACAGGGTCCCTTATCAAGGGTTAACGGCGACACACTTCTCGGCACGCAGCCTCACTGCAGGAGGGAGCACACGTGACTACACACCTTTCAGTGTTAATGCTCAACTTCTTGCCACTGGGATGAGCCACACCTATCTCCCGTTTCACAGCAAACACTAACCACGCCCACTCTCTCGCCACAGCCTAGACACATAACAACATCCTGGTGTGAAGCCCGGGATCAGGTGTATACTTGTAGTCAGTGTGCGAAATACCCGGTGGCAATTCGGGGTCCCCCCCTACCTAGTGCTCCAGTGTTATGCTGAAGTCTTACAGACTCAATTGCAGTGGCGGCTCATGAGCTGAGTGAAAGGATTTATGCGAGCACCCACTGAAATACTAAACTAAAATAAGACCGTAATTTAGAGGAAACGGGTGTAAAATCCTACGTTTTTGCCAGTTGTCTCCGCCAACCAGTTTGTGAGCGCTCTACTCTGCTCCGAACTCAAGTTGCGTTCTTTTGGTGACGTCGAAGTGTGTGTGGATGCGCTCCGTTCCATATGATGATGGCCGCGTCTGAGAGAGGGTTAAGCTTCTCGGACACTTAGGTTTCCAAACAACATTTGGATTGCGGACCATTTGTTCTATATAACAAAAACAACTGGATTAACAGGCCAAGGTATACTCTGGCAGTGTGAGAATACCATGAATGAATAGGAGGTGTCAGCGTAAAGAGTACAGAGTGTCTGCTGTTGGTACAGGAGAAAGGAAAACAACCTTCATTAAATCAAATCACCATCCAAAAATATAACGTACAATAGGTGTCTAGTACCTAAAGCCTAGCCTAACCTATTAGAGGTAAACCGCAAATGCCAATATAACGGGGCAGGACCCAGCGAGCAAACAACCGGGGGGAAGGGATGGGCAATCAAAAATAAACAAACAAACCAAAAAAAATAACAATAGAAAACAGTGGCTGGCCCGATCCTTTGCAAGGGTATACAAACTCCCGTAGCACAATAATGCAGAGGGAGGGAAATTCCAGTGCTACAGCAATATCTCCGGGTCTCCACAGCCAGCTTGTTGGTGGTCGTTAAATGTCGTTACATTTGGTTATCACCCTGCATGAGACGGAGAGTCCACCGCCGCGAGGTGTGTGCAGCAAAGTCAAAGTCTCTTACCTAAACCGGTAAACTTTGATCGCTTCTCTTCCTCTCTACCCCTCTCTTCCTCACCTGCCCTTCTCTCTCTCTCCATCTCTTCCTCTCTACCCCTCTCTTCCTCACCTGCCCTTCTCGTTCTCCATTTCATCTGCAGTAGAGGTGCGCTCAATCCTTGCATTTACTAGACTAGTTGTAACAAAGGTATAAATGGCAAATGTAGCGAAGTAAAAAGTATATTACTGGCTCAATATACTTGAGTAAAGAGTAGAAGTACAGTTTTAAAAAAAGGAACATGAAAGTACTCGTTCCTTAAAAAAAAAAAACTTGTAACGTGTTACTACTACCACTGGGTGTACAACCAGACTGCAAATCATCCATGTTATTTTAGTTTTGACCATGCAACTTTAAAACAATCAGAAAACCCTGACTGTAACTTTCTAATTCTCATCGTTACCACAGAAGTTTCTGTTTCCGATAAGACTGCCATGATCAGTAAATCTATTTATGTCAGAAATCATGTCATAGATTTAACAAATTATTGCATGAAATGGAAATACACTTTAGTTTTGCTGTATGGTTCCACGCTTTCAGCGTGCTCTCTGCAGTAGGATTTAAAGCATGACATACAGATGTCAGATACAGCATAGCAACATGTGACAACAGGGAGCACTATACAATCCATCCAATCCAACCCATTGTGTAGGTTACATACAATACAGAGCAGAACCAAAGCAGGTGGTGGTGGGTGAAACGCAGCTCAGCACGTGAGTGTGTGTGTGAGATGGAAGGTCTTAAATTGACCGCCTATCAGTGTACGTGCGTTTGATTGGACCGCGTTAGCTGTCAGCTGATAGGTGGCGCATTACTAGAGTGTCCCGCAAGAACTAGCTACGCCCATTAACATGGAAAAAATATGAATAATGCTATATTCGGTCTGTGATCTTTGCCCATTGTTGTGGTGCAATAACCTACTATCTTATCTTAACTGGCCACACGAAAGACTAAGTGGCTTTAGTTTTAAAAGCCTGTATTCCAGCAAGCTGTTTTTCTTTGTTTTCCTTTTTTAAAGAAACTACACCATGGATATTGTAATACTCAAAGTTCTTGTACGATGATTTTAGGACTTTATTTTTCTGTTAAAATGTCTGTTTGCAGTTTGAGTTACTACTATAACTCAGTGGAGTTAGTTAGTGTGAGTGACAGTCCGTTTAAGATAGTCAGCTAAAAAGTAATCTGATAAGCCAATGACTAATTATAATATAAACCAGTTATGTATGCCAGCAACATTCTAAACTATTATATAGTGTTCATCCAACAAAGATAATGACCATGTTTCTAAAGCTTCTTTTTTTCCTGAAACATGATACCACCAGAGAAGCTGAGACGGGAAGACAGAGGGTGTGTTTGAATGTGGGTGTGTGTGTGTGTGTGTGTGTGTGTGTGTGTGTGTGTGTGTTTCTGTCTCAACAGAATAGGGGATATACAGGTAGGGGAGGATAGTACTCTTAGCTGCAGTTAGAACCAGGTGTTTGTAAAGAAAACACTCTCACATGCAGCCTCCATGCATGTAGGCCAATTGGACACGCATGTTTGGTCATAAAGCTTGATAAGGCGTATGAAGTGGTTGAAACATTAACCAAAATTATGTTTGCAACGCTAATCCTAAGTGACATCTCGAACGCCGGTAGCTGATCTGGAGCTCTCATATGGGACAGCAAAAGCACGAACCTAAGAGAAGGTACGTATGTATATGGAGGGAAAATGGTTATGTATTTACTGTATGTATGTATGTATGTATGTATGTATTTATGTGTGTGTGTGTGTGTGTGTGTGTGTGTGTATTACAGTACATTATGTATGTATGGCTGTAAGTAACAATTCAAAGCTGTTGGTTTTACAAGTCATTGCAACTGAAATGCGACATACTGGTTACATAGACAAGTAAGGGCATGCGCTGGAGGTGTGGAGGACAGACAGAGAAATAGCTCCAACCAACAGCATGAAGATAATTACAACCATCATTGTCTCTATTTTAATTAGTGTGAACTGAATGTGTAAACCTGTTCTGCATGATGGAACACAGCTAGTTGAGAAGTCATACGAACTCCAGATCCCTGAAACTATATCTCAGAATCGACAAACTCTTTCTACGATCTCAAACTTGTTGAGGCAAGATGAGACTAGAACCACAGTCATTCAGCAAACAGCACAAGTGTGCTTGGCTGAGTGATATGCAAGTTGAAATCCTCATGCACCATATTAAAAAACAAAGGGATAAAACCCCAAACACTTAAGTGTGTGCTTATTCAATTGTTAAATTAACTAAAAGCAGACAGTGGTTGGTGTCCTGATTAAAGTTCTGATGGTTTACTGATAGCATTCTGTATTGTTATGATTGTTATCACGCATGATCCATTCATGATCCAAAGGACAGCAGTCGCGACTTTTTTAATACAAGCATTTGTAACAATCACTATGATTAACTAACTCTTTTTGTGTCCAGCAGGAGCAGAGGTCTTCAGCATGGGAAGTAAGCAGCCATGGAAGAGACTGTGCTGTCGATGCCTTACTCTTTTCATTTTCTTAATTCTCACAACAGCTATCATTATAATTGCAATAGATTCAGGCTTATTCCAAATGAGTGCGCATATGTTTGACATCTCAATGAAAGGGGAGGGTGCCTATAGTCGATACTATGTGGAATATCCACACAAATACAACTTTATTATAAACGAGGAGGAGAAATGCCAGCGACGGAGACCCTTTTTGGTTCTCATGGTTCCCGTGGCGCCCCACAACCTGTTGGAACGCAACATCATCCGCAGGACCTGGGGCAAGGAGAGCTTGATCCTGGGGAAGGCGGTCAGCCTGTTCTTCCTGCTGGGACTGGCTGGAGGAGGCCGTGGGGAGGACGGGCAGCTTCAGCGGCAGCTCCGCCAGGAGAGCAGGGAACACAGTGACCTGCTGCAGAGTGACTTCCTGGACTGTTACAAGAACCTCACCATCAAGACCATGGTGATGATGGAGTGGCTGGACGCCCACTGCTCCACCGCCTCCTACGCCATGAAGATCGACTCGGACATGTTCCTCAATGTCCGCAACCTGGTGAGCATGCTGCTGGACGCGCCGCCCAGCGGCTACATGACCGGATTGGTGGAAACGGATGCGGAAGTTCAAAGAAATCCCAGCTCCAAGTGGTACATGCCGGTGGCGGTTTTACCCAAGGCCGTGTACCCACGCTATGCGTTGGGCTTGGGGTATGTTGTGTCGTTGGACCTCCCCAGGAAGCTCGTGGAGGCCTCCAGACATATCAGACCTTTGTATATTGAAGATGTGCATCTGGGATTCTGTATGAAGTACCTGGGAATAGATCTTTCTGACCCACCAAAGGGGAACTATTTCCATGTGGCTCCCGTGCCTTACGACCGCTGTCATTACTCTAAGCTGATAGCTACCACAATAGAAACTAATTTGGACCGCATAAAGATATGGGAAGACTTTAACAGAGCGGACGTGGTCTGCCAAGAGGACAATGAGACGCTCCTCTTTGTGGCCACACACCAATGACATTTTCAACAAGTTCCTTATTCTCAATAAAAAGCTAATTAGATTTTATATTTATATATTAGAAATAAGATGTATTTATACTATAAATATATGTATGATTTGTGAATGAATGAATAATTAATTTATAATTAATAATTTAGAAACAATAACTCAGCTATTCATTGGCCCTTTTACAAGAAGCAGAAATTTTCGGAATTTCGGTTTCAGATACCAAGATAAGAGCATTCTCAGGTCAGTTACCATGGCGGCTCATGCTGTGAGCCTAACCTGGAGCAAACCTGGTATATAACAGGTTAGGTCCGAGATAACCCCGCCCACGGCTGTAGTGGTGACTTCTTTCTATCGTCTCATTGGTTTAAATAATGGCAACAAACAACTTTATATATATATATATTTGTAGCAGGGAACCCTAATGACTGGGCCTGGAAAAATATGGATGGGCCTGAGTATTTTTAAGCTTAGATATGTATAAAAATATGCGGACCGGTAATGCATTTGACTATGTCTAGCAGCCTACTCACGTCAGAATACCACAGGCATATCAATGAGCCATTCAAATGAACGGCTATCTATACATAAAAGAGGAAATAATAAGTAAGAACAAATCCAACACTGCATAACCCTCGTTATGAGAGTAAATTATCAAATAAACTATTTTCCACGTTTCCCCTGTTTATTATTTAGTAAGCAAATCATAGTTCCAAGCCCTTTACTTTTATTATATGCATGGCAACATAATTGGAATGAAAGTTGAATCTAATCTAATAATCGAATCAGAATTAGCCTATAGCCTATATTACCACACACAAAGAATGTGACCTGGTTCTTCGCTGTCAGCACCACGTTTGTGTTCGCCTCTGTGTTTGTGTCCGGGTCGGGAAACTGTAGTATTAACAAATAGTTTCTCTGCATTCAAGTATATATGTTGGCTAGAAACTAGCGCCGGAGAAAATACAATCCAGCTCTGCTATTGGTTGCCGCTTCAGCGCCTCCGCTCTCCTCGTCGCCGTGGACGCGGACACCGCGCCGCTCACCGCTGGCCGCCGCGCCTCGTCGCCAGCTCTCATTGAAAATGAACGGCTGCATACAAGTACTCTAAAAGGTCGATACAACCGTCGATTGGTTGCACCTGTAGGCCCTATACCAAGTTTGGTACTCCTAGGACACCTAGACAAACCTTGTTTTCTTGTTTACAGCATGACAAGAGAATCAACAATAATAACAATATATACAAAAGTTCTGTCATAATTAATAATAATTAAAACACATACTGCCTAGCATTTATGTCACACAAAGAGGAATATTTACAGATGAAATGAAGATTCAATGATATGATAAATACAACATAACTGTCCATAAAAACTGAATTGCAAATACAATTTTGAGGTGGATAAAGACAATAAGGTTGATATTCTAACAGATAGACCTGCCCAAACTAGCTAACACTAGCATACTTCTCGTCCAGCAATGCTCCAGCCTTTGGTCTGATATCCAAACTGCCAATGTGCGGTTCCCTCCCTATATGCTTTATATTGATGTTAAAGATAAATGTAGGAAGGAGGCTCTACTTTCGCTACCGCTGTTCCTTCCATAGTCTTGTGCGTGCTCGCCTTGTCATGGCGAGGGCTGTCAGGCCGCTGCACAGAGCGAGGAGCGGTAAGGAGCCGCAGGCCAGCAGGAGACGCTCCTCCCCAAAATCCCGAATCATCGCTGGCCTCCTTGACAGGAAGTCCTGGAAGAGAGCTTCCTGTTGAGCCAGCGTGCAGAGGGCCAGCAGCAGGTGGAAGATCTGATGGCCGTGGCCGACGTTGTCGTAATGGCCTGGGGCATAGCGCTCCGGCACGGGACAGGAGAAGAAGAAGGCAGCCAACAGGAACAGCAGGATCTAGAGAAGTAGCACAGTGGGCAGTCATGTAGCTTACTGTCTACGTAACTGCACCAGGCTAGCAGGGAGTCCGTTTATCTACCAGAGGCCTACACTACCCTACTATATGTACTAAGTACTCTTAAAGATAGAACTTTATAGCACCCTAATGAAGTACAACCGCTCAGGACTACAATCACACAGGTAATAAGAGTAATAGTCAAGTAATATCCAAGTAAAAGTTTGATATGTCATTTGTCATTTTTAGTCTTAACTTCTTTGTAAGTGCAGTAAAGCAAATGAAAGTAAATAAACAGTGCCACCTGTAAGCTATGCAGGGGGAACGCAGAGTTGCTGGCCCAGCTCTTGGTAGCGAGGCGGTGGGCGACAGGGCTGATGTCCAGGAGGTAAGCCAGACCCGTGGGAACTACCTGGAACAGTTTGCGATAGAGAGGGTATGGCCGCCGGAAATGTAGCTTGGCAAAACAGCAGCTGGCGCAGGTCAGCCAAGCCAGGAGAACAGCGGCTGGGAGAAAGACCTAGAAGAAAAGATTAAGAAAGGAAATGAGATGAGGGAAGAGCCACACACAACCACCACCACCACCTTCATCATCACCACCACCACCATCATAACCAACATCACCACCACCACCATCATAATCAACATCACCACCACCACCATCATCACCACCATCATAACCACCACCACCTTCATCATCACCACCACCACCATCATAACCAACATCACCACCACCACCATCATCACCACCACCTTCATCATCACCACCATCATAACCACCACCACCTTCATCATCACCACCACTACCATCATAATCACCATCATCACCACCACCACACCACCACCACCGCCACCACCACCATCATAACCACCACCACCATCACCACCACCACCACCACCGTCATAACCACCACCACCATCATAACCACCACCATCACCACCACCATCATCATCATCATCACCATCACCACCACCACCATCATCACCACCACCATCATCACCACACCACCACCATCATAACCACCACCATCACCACCACCACCACCACCATCATCATCATCACCATCATCATCACCACCACCACCACCACCACCATCACCACCTCACCTCCCCAACCCCACTGTGTCTCCAGTCCGCAGCAGAGCTGTAGAAGAAGTGGGCCAAGGCACAGCCATACTGATAGACAGCCACACCCACATAGTCCAAGAAGAACAGGGAGTAGTGGGCCAGCTCAGAGTGGGACTGGAGCAGGTGTGCCGCTGTGCTGCAAGATAGATATAATACACTAGATTACATCTTATTTAGGAGGAACGGTAGCAGCCAGGTGTGAATTGATGGATCATGTGTCCCTTATAAGGTCCAACTGTTTCTTTAGGACATCTAGAATAACAGTGTCGTCTGTCCTTTGTATTAAATGAAGCACAGCACCTGGAATATTTTTACAATGTGTTATGTATTTAATCATTATCACGGGTAAGGTGTCGGTTGTGGGGCATAATAATAATTATTATGCATTGGATTCATATAGTGCTTTTCCTAGTACCTAAAAACAAGGAAAACAATTTAAAAGAAAAAGAAGAAAAAGAAGAGTGGAGCAAGACATTAACCGAGCAAGACATTAACCAAGCAAGACATTAACATGGATTCACTGATGCAAATTTCACTTTGAATCTTATGGCTCGTAGTGAATACAGGATATATACTTGAATGCGCTGACATTATCGCGTATAGAAGGGCACTGTGAGTTGTTTTTCACCGGGGGTGCCTGGGGTGTATTTCTGTGTGGCTAAGCAAACATGGCTCACCCGATAAATACACAAAGTGCTGAAGTGAATGTCCACGCATTCAAGTATATATCCTGTATTAGTCACTGCGGGGCCATAACATTCAAAGTGAAATTTGCATCTGCTAGTCCATTATTTACTTATCTGCCAACCGTTTTCTAAGAAATGTCGACGTTAATGTCTTGCTCGTTTTCGGTTGCAACTCAACATCTGTAGCTGCTTATGGATACACCCCAGGCGTGCCAAAAATGACTCGTTTATATTTGTTCTCTCTGTCCACGTGGGGTTGGCCCTAGCGTGCGTGTACCATCGAAGCACTGGCAGTCACACACAGTGTTGGGCAAGTTACTGAACATTAGTAATTAGTTACAGTTACTAGTTACTTCTTTCTAAAGTAATTGAGTTGCTTTACCAATTACTGCATATAAAAGTAATTTGTTACTAGGGAAAGTTACTTTTAAATGTCTGCTTCAATTCTGCTTCTCCGACCCGCCAGATCAGCACCCTCTCTGTGTTCCGGCACCTCCTTATTTACAAATTAAGCACTGGGCGCAAGACAAAAGCAACCAGTAACGAAGTCATTTAAATGTCAGTAATTGTAATTCCGTTATTTATTTAGAAAAAGTAATTCCTTACATTACTAGTTACGGCCAAAAATAGTGAAATTACAGTACACTGGCCACACGGTAGTCGCACACGTTTTAGCCCTCGCACGGGTGGGTGCACACGGCCACAGATAGCGCTTGAGTACTTACTTACAGACTTTGCTAACGTACTATCCTAACTATGCTTTAGTTTATTCAGGGGGTGGTACAAAACACTGTTCTCTGGACAATGAAACCGGACAGTGTCCCTGACCCACCTGCAGCTCAGGTAGGTGAGGGCGGACGACACGTAAATGAGCAGGGGGAGGGACGCTGGGTCCAGTGAGAGGCCCTGCCCCTCAGGGCCTTGTAGTCTCAGGCCTAGAATACCCTTCACACAAACACATGTTAGTTAGTCACTATAATATTGGAATTCACCCCTGGCACGTCCCCTGTCCCAGTTGACAGAGGACATTCCAGGAATGAATGATAGATAGTGTTCATATAGGGGCTGAGTAGTATATACTATAAGTAATACTGTACAAGAAAGGAATACAAGCTGACTGTACCCCTCCACGAAACACAGCAAACACTCCAAATCTCAGCGCCACGCACACTCCGGCCAGCAGGTGGCTCCACACGTTCAGCGTCTCGTTGTGCATTTGGAACAGGCTGAGGACGTAGCAGCGCCAGGACAGTCCCACCGGGCGGTAGCCCGACAGGATGTAAGGCTCCCGGAACAGCGCCGGGACTTCTGCGTCTCTGAGCGTGCTTGGCAGGGAGGGCAAACCGCTCAAGGCAGGTGTAACCAGGGCCTTGAGAGAGCGGAGAGAGGGGCAGGAAAGCGACACCCGAGGCATTGTGACATAGAGGGTGTGAGCGCTAGACCGATGGGTTCTACGGGAAGGTTGATCCCAGGAGAGGAGCTGTCTCTTGATTGGACGGGCACTTGCAGGGTCAGAGCGAATGGCTGCGTGCGTAGTTAAGAGTAAGGATGAAAGTAGACAGGAGGGGAGAACAGAGGGGAGAACAGACAGCGAGAGTGAAAGCCGGGTAAACAGCATGGATGAGAGCTAGGTATACACGTTGGACGTTGAAGACACAAAGGCAGGTATTTCTCCAGCTATGTAGATCACTTCCATTGTGCGGGTGCAATTAGGTATACAAAATAAGATTAGATCAGGTGGCAGCAAAGTAGATAGTTGTGGAAAGAAGGGTGGTTATATGTATATATATATATGCGCCTAGAGGAAGGGGGTTCAGAAATGTGTCTAAAAATGTGAGCAGTCTGCGGATAGACAGAGATGAGAGAGACAGGGAGAATAGATTAATTCACCTGACAACCATATGGTTCCAAAACATTGACGACGTGATACATTCCCGAATGTGACGTGCTTTAGTTATTTAAAACTACTTCATTGTATTCTTAAATATCCTTTTATCTATGTGTTTATTCTTATAAAACATGCATTCGCCAGGTCATTATTATATCCCTCAATTTCCTCTCAGTGTATAAAAAGTTATCTTAGCTTTGGATCATGTGTTATCATGAGAGCTAGTTAGCTAGTAGCCTTATACAAGAATACCAATAGAATGTGCAACAACAAATCACAAAGTAATTAAATCCACCAGAAAATGGTGCCAAACACCTTCATGAATCACATACATATTACAAAGAGATAAAACTCACTCACACATTAGAGACAGCAGAAGGCCCAGGGCCTCCGACGTGAGACCTACCTGAATGGTCTGTCTTGGGTGGTGTGACTTAGCCTAACCATGCATGTTCTTCCTCTCAACCAAAGCTACTTTCTGTGGCTTCACCCTTGCCCAGTTCACTCAATTAACTAGTGTCACATGCAGGGCCGCACAGACACAGACACACATACAGACACACACACACACACACACACACACACACCAGAAACACATATCTAATTGAACACATGCTTAACTACTTACACGAACAGTGTGTCTTTTGAGTCAGCTTATTAGGAGTGATTTGGGTGCTGAGTTTGTTAATG